>JBCFXI010001042.1:1698-80656 GCA_038496175.1 Ampulex compressa
TTTTTTTCACTCTTACCACGTGTATCCAGTCCTCTATAGGTTTATCACGAGCAAGTGTACTGCGCAGGATATTTCATTATTAACCAGATGTTTTTCGTGGTAAGTTCGTGCTCTAGATTCTCTGCATCTATCGAAAAGTATCATCGTTTTTTTCACTCTTACCACGTGTATCCAGTCCTCTATAGGTTTATCACGAGCAAGTGTACTGCGCAGGATATTTCATTATTAACCAGATGTTTTTCGTGGTAAGTTCGTGCTCTAGACTCTCTGCATCTATCGAAAAGTATCATCGTTTTTTTCACTCTTACCACGTGTATCCAGTCCTCTATAGGTTTATCACGAGCAAGTATACTGCGCAGGATATTTCACTATTAATCGGTTAACCGCGCTCGACGTGTATATACGTTGATTTAAAATTTTCTTTCGACGCGGTTGACGGGTATACTCGCAGTGTAAAATAAAAAATGATCGTTTATTGATCGAACTTATTTGGAGAGAAACTAATATTTTATCTATAATTAATAATAACCAAATGTTTTATCGAATAAAATTTTTTAATATAACTCATTAATTGCGGAATAAACTTTCCTTACTTTGCTTTATGTCTTGCGTAAAATCATTCCGCGTCGTATTCCTGCGTCACGTTCCATGATAAATTTCGTAGTTAACTGATTAATATGTTGGCATTGATAACAATGCATACTTCGTATCGAAGTTATACCACGAGACTGTTTGGATGACAAAATATTTTTCACAAAAATTATAAAGGGATATTCACGATATTTGTTTTGGATGTATAGTACAAATGGTTTCGTTCAAAGCTGTACATTAAATAAGATAGACGCGTTTGGATGCTATATATCATTTATATAAAAATACTTTGGATAATCCATATGACGGTTAACGCGTATATGGTGCAAATATATAAAAGAAACGGATAGAAGACGAAGTAATTATTGAAATGCATCCGGTATATACCGTTATAATAAATGAAAGACAAAGAAGAAGAAGAGGTCCGGACAAAGGTACCGCGCAAGAAAGAATAAGTAAATAGCGGCAGGAGAGGAGGATAAAATATAGACAAAGTAGAAATTGCAGGAAGGGGAATGAATGTTGACTTCTCGCTGATAAAACGGGGAGTAATTGAACTTTTCCGCTGCATTCTTATACAGCCATCCGGGGTCAACCGAAATTCTAATCTCCAGGTCGCGGCATTAAAAAATTTCATCCTCACCCATTTCCTCATAACACGTTATTAAACTCCTCGAAATCTCATATTTGCGACATTTATACTCAACGAATACTTCTAAATCGTGACGCATCGACAATCAGCGATTACTCAAAATTACAAAACTTCGAGACAAGTACTTACATATTTAATTACCAAAATTCAATCTTGATGAACTTTATAAGTATCGTTTAAGTCCAGCATAACTCGACTTCCCCCAGTTTTTCTTCCAAAATTCCAGACTTTATCGTAAAAAACCGGTTATACGTTTATAATGCTCAACAAATGCCCAAGTCTCTTGCACGAGGTCTATGATCCATTTATCTCGAGCACCACTCAGCTCTGAAGCCATCCATGGTGAAATGGACGTTGCACACCCAACGCTCCCATCCTCAATATTCCGTGACCTGCTCACATTTGCCGCGAAAGCTACGTTTAACAGCGATCATGCGACACGAACGAAACTAACTGCCGACTATTTATAAATCATAAGGTCCCACCTTGGCGCGTTACATCGGCCATTCCACAATTCCTATTTCCTCGCGCGGCGTTACGCCGCTCCGCAACGCGACTCTCAGCCCCGATTCCCTCGTGCGGAGAGAATCGAGGCGAGTTCTCTCAGAGAGGAAAAATCGCGCTCGATGGAATTCCACTGGCGCTCAATCGGTTATTCAGCATCGCGACCTTTGTCGCCGCCTCCAATCACGATTCCCGACAGGGTGCGTATAATACCGCGATTTCAAGGCGCCGATTCGGGATACGGCTCGATACACAGTGCAGGCGGAACTTCGAGGCTCCTGGCGAAACTTTCTCTCCCCTGGCGGCTGTCGTTCCGCTTTGAGAATCCCGATACGTCAAAGGATCCAAAAGGAGAGGCGTGCCGGGTATTTCGGGAATGGCCGCTCTCTCGCCC
Organism: Ampulex compressa; assembly: GCA_038496175.1. NCBI lineage: Eukaryota > Metazoa > Arthropoda > Insecta > Hymenoptera > Ampulicidae > Ampulex > Ampulex compressa. Next base: position 3,840 of record JBCFXI010001042.1, read on the forward strand.
CTGTCGGACTTCTCTCTGTCTCCCAGCTGCACGTGCGAGCACGTACACCCCTGGCCAGAAGTCGCGGGATATTTCCTGATCCGGGACAAAATGATCATTGGGCCGACAGGGTTGAAGATATGGAGACACTGAATTAACCGTGATTTCTGTGATTTACTGGATTTACTTATGTGCTGTCCTAAAGGAATTGTGGTGTCCTTTGAAATTTTTGAAAAAAGAGCGTGTGTGTGTGTGTGTGTTAGTAAAGACGTGGAGGCTGTTTAACTGATATGGTATTCAGTATGTAATTCTGTAGTGTATACCTTATGAATGGATAAGAAGTTTAGAGTTTTTTTTTATTATGAGCTTGTGTTTTTTGCGGAAATTACTTCTTGCACGAATCTAGGGGTGCTCTGTAGAATTAATCTGGAATAATTGACTTGTGCTTTGGCGAAGGTTGCTGAGTGAATGGGAAGGTGGAGAAATAAGGTGTCGATGAGAATGAATCGAGTGGTAATGGATTAAGGTAGTGAAAGTGATTGTAGTGTTATTATATACATGACGTGTAAAAAATGAAGCAAGGATGTATAATTCAAAAAAATTTGATTTATAAACCTGTGTTTTTCATCCAAATTATTTCTTCCGTGAATCTTAAGACACAAATTTGTATAAACTATAGGATATAATAGGATTTCCTGCGGCAGTGGATGGAGTTTCTTAATCTAGATAATTTTTAAAGGCCAGGGTGATTTATTTTCTATTTTCTATTTGGAATAAGTTTTCTTAATATATAAGATTGACATTGCTCAAATACAAGCGTATTTACGAACGTTGGACAATAAACGATTTTATTCAGAAAGAAACGAGATTGACTCGATTTAACCGATTTTAACCAAAATCGATGCTGCGATACAATTCGAATGCTCGTCAAAATCTACATTATTAATTTCTTCACGCAGCATTAGAGGTATATATGAGGCGGTTGACTAGCAATTTTGTCCACTTCTTATACTATGGAAATAATCCATTTAACAAATAAACAAACAGTTCTTTTATTCTATATCCATTACACTAATCGAAGTCTATCATCGCACGATGTCACACTTACCCAATTCAAACTCTGCCTAACAATAACGCGTGTACAAAATTTAAACAAATATTACACTCAGGATGTCGTTAATAAATGCTCGATTTATTATGCAACGTAAGGTATTTCGCGTCATAAAATCGCGTTGTTTTCGATTTAACTAAATGTCCAGCGACTTATGGGCAGGAGTGTACGTCCAACTTGCTCTCACTTCGGAGGAGGCCAAAGCGGATTCGCGATCTTCAGAGCTTAGCGAGAGCCGCTGCATTCCTCAGCGTCGATGCGACGTCCACCACGATGAGAAGCTGTGGGATTGCTGGGGTAGAATATACGGCGGTTTACGTTCCTCGCCGCGACAATGCGCCAAAAAGCGACCGACATCCTTCACGATTATCAACTTTCCTCGCTCGTACGTTGTGAGGTTCTCGAAGGAATTCTTCACCAAAAGTCGGGCTATCACTTTTTTCTTTTTTGTAAAAAAGTAGAGAAAAGATTATAAGGAAGATGGATAAATTAAGGTGTACTTTCTCACAAGCCACTGCGCCGTTGAAAAATCCTCTGAGAAAATAAACCTTGCTAAGAACGATAATTCTTGGTCTTCAGAGCAGTATTCGCACACTTAATTCAATTCTCCGTGCGGTCTTATGCAGCTGAAAATTCAGTCGACTAAATGGACTGTTTTTATGTGGAATAATCATTTTTGGCCACTAGTGTGTAGCTCGATTATTAAAAACTATTACCAAATTGTAATATTAAATCGAGTCAATATTTACAATTTGTAAACATCAAGGCCTTAAATTAAACCGTATTCATAAAAACCGCGTGGAAACAACTGAGTAAGATCAATTTTGTTTAGTAAGATCAAGAATTATCGCTCGTTTATAAATCGCGAGCGATAATGTTGGAAGTGGGTTGAAAAGTACTAAGAAGGTTCGTGGAACAGCTCGTGCTCATCGTCGAAGATGATATAATCCAAGCGCAATAAGAGACAAAACTGTCCTTCGAAGCCGGCCAGATAATAATTCAACGATCAATATTCGAGAAAACATTTGATTCGCGCGAAAGCGCCATAGACCTAGGGATGAAATATATACATATTTCGGATTCGTCGAGTGGTCTTTACGATTCGAAGGGTCAGCGGAATATTGAAAAGCGTTACAGGAAAGGTCGATCGAAATTACGTTGTCTTCGAGATCGTATTTCTTTGGTAGCGCCACTACTACAGCTGGAGCCCCTCGATTTGTACTTTCCATTTAGCCGAACCCACGGGTTTAATATTTTACGTACGTGCCGTGACCCGAAAATTCAATCTGCCAGAGAAGGAGTGCGGAGCCGGTAGTTTTGATGCTCTGCGCTCGAGAAAATTGTTATCGCGCGATAAGAATACGACGTAGGTAATCGTTTCGATTTTAGCGCTCCCGTTTTACGGGAAGCGCAATACCGCCGAGTTCCTTGCAGGTGGCAACTGTGCGAAAACATATCGATCCGGTTTCGAGCGAACGACTGCTTTATCCTCGATTCGAAATTCATTCTTCGAGGAATTTTTATTTTTTTTTTTGATTTCATCTTCGAGGAATTTTTACCTGTGCGTTATCATCGTTATTACGAGTATCCGAGCTTTCCTTCTATAAGTGTCTCTTTATACAAATATTTGAAATCACTCTGAGAATATTAAAAGAATTATTTGAAATCACGACTGACAATTGTCCGAAGTTTTTCTTTATTTCGTCGTCGAATATAAATGAATGTATATAGATTTCATTTTGGTTAAATCTATGTTTCAATTATATTCGATTTAGATATTGTTTACTTCCTTGCATCGTCCATCGATTTTCACGAAGATGCACGATTTATATAGATATAAACCGGTTCTTTCTTTCAAGTGGTTTAAGTACACAAGAAATTAATTAATACCGGTTTTATTCGGCCGCAAATATCCTCCTTTCGTGTTTAACAGCGATCGTTTTAATATCACACCTCCACCGCTTAACAGAATAACTTATTATATATAACTGCTAAAAAAATATATATAATAACTGCTTATCGGAATAACGTTCCAATGTTAAAACTCCTTTTCCTCCAATTACTCCCTCAAAGATTGCACGATACATCAAAAACAAATACCGCGCAAAAATACTATCCACGCCTTTATACAACCAATAACCATAATTCTCTTATACGACTTCCAAAAAAAAAAAAAAAAAAAAACGCTTCCTACATTGAAATAACGTTCTAGTCTCAAGCCTCCTTTCCCACGAACTCCTCTCGCAAAGATTCTACAATATTTTAATAAGGAGAAAAGGGCAGAAACCGTGGAGAAATACACCAGACGCCTTTCCTTTCCTTCCCATCTCCTCCCCTGAATATTCCCTCGAAAAGGAACGATCCTGATCCCCCATTTAACGCCTTTGGCCGCCCGAAGAAAGCTAATTACCAGCTAATGACCGTAATACGCGCACGTGCTATGTTCCAGGGGTGCCTTACGCCGAGCCGCCGACCGGATCCTTGAGATTCTCGCCCCCCAGATCGCCGGAGCCCTGGAGGGGCGTGCGACAGTCGCAGCAATTCGCCCCGGTTTGCCCTCAAGTGCTGCCGAATCTCGAGGAGGAGGTGAAGCCGGGTCGATACGAATACCTACAGAGGCACCTACCCTTATTGAGGAACCAGAGCGAAGATTGCCTGTACCTGAACATCTACGCTCCTCATCACGAGGGTGAGTTGTCGCGTCCAGGGGGGGGGGGCGATTAATTGTTACGGAGGTCTTCGAGTTGGCCCCCTAGTAGTTCGAAATCGAATTCGCGCCCGCTCGAGATTGCCGAATCGATTAGACGTCTCGGACGCGTCGTTAACGATGGGGTAAACCGCGACCCCGAGGAGCCCCTATCGGTGGCCCGTTTGTCCTCCTGACGAATGTCTCGAATGTCTCTCTGCTCGTGCGAGGAGCGAATTTCTGGAAATCATTGGACGTCGGTTGTGAGATTTTGTAAGGGGTTTGGGGGTGAGACTGATGGGTGGAAGATGGAGTGGATGTATCTTGAAATGAAACTTCTGCCTTCGTTCCTTTGGAGGTGCTGAGGTGGTGCATTGATGTGGTTAAATGGTGTTGGTAAAAATGTGGGTTACTGAGAGGGACGTCTATCAACAATAATTTTAACACATTATATATATATATATATAAAATTTTTATTATTATTATTATTTAATTATTAATCATTAATTAATATGTAGTAATAAATTAATATATATGTATAAATAATTAGATTAGTAATTAATGTAATTATTTTTAATATAATAATTTTTTATTTATTTTAATTAATAGGACACTTGGAAAAGAAGTTAGTCGTTTTTGCGGTAGAAACGAAGTTATTTCTACTCTCGTTGAAAATTTTGGTATCCATATTTGTGTATATTGAGTATCTATATCTATATGTATATCACCAACGCGTATTGCATCGCATAGTATTATTTTATTATAATCCTATCGTTAACAGTTTATGTCCGATACGTTACCTTGTCCTGAAAATAAGATTATAAATCACACCGGTAGGTATGCCACGAGCATGCGATATCGTATAGAAGACAAAATCGACTTTGCCGAGAAGAGATTTCTTGCACCAAGATGCGCGTGATTCTTTATAATCTTCTCAGTAACCTTAGACCTGCCCACGAATTTCTCACGCACCTTAAACACCAGTCGAAGTGATCTTAAAAAACGTCCATCTTATATTATCGAACGACTTTATAAAGCGAGCAACTGCGGTCAAAAATCCAAGACGGACTCGCTTTCCAAACGAATAATTGGAGAGCGCAACCTGGCAATTGGATTCCAGGCGTGGCGGTGCATTGACTCAGTGCTAATGGATTCGTTTCGATTACTTTTCGCGTGCAGCCAGCCACGCAAACCGTTGGCCATTGATACGCAGGCATTACTGCGGAAGTAACGGAAATGCGTAATTCGTCCGCCACTTTATTGTTGCTGGCCGGCTTTTTGCGTCCGGCCAGACGCACCCGCGACTCCTCGGCATTTTTCAATTATGCACTTCGATGCTCGACGCCTGCTTGAGTCGGGGATGCAACATGTTCGCGATGCTCTTTGAGCGAAATACTAATCGAAATATCATCGCAATGGACGGTGAAAGTAGGAACTCGATGATGTCGATGGCTACACGTAGATTTCGGGCGATATGCTAGCGTAAAAAGAATCCTGTTGTAATGAAATTACTTTAACAAGCATCAGCAATATTTGTTTCTTATTATCAGGGTGTCCTAAAAGTGTCTTTTGTTATATCCATGCTGCTTTATCCGGCAAAGTTTATACAAACATGAAACCTTATCTGTATAATAATGTAGCCCTTATCTCCAGTGCTCTTCTAGTCGTGTACATAATTGAATAAAATAATATCAAATAAAGAATGTTGTGTATCCGTTATGTATTTATGATATGAAAGCAACTTTAGGGACGACTTAATGTAATGGAATTATTTTAATGAGCATTGGCGATACTCGAGAGAGTACGATTAATTCGGTTATGTAAATATTCCTGCGATTTTGTCATTGTTGTTAAACTTTGTAGACTTTGAATATTGATAGAAAACTGCAACGTAAGATGAGTATATTTTTTACGAATGAGGAATAATATTATGTGGTATTAACACGAATTACTGCAACGTGCAAATTTACATAAAACATACAAATCTCGAAAGCGGATCGTTGATTCTAATAAATGTTTAAATTTATTACTTTATGATTGAAATGCATATATAAAAAGGTAGATGGTACGATAATCCGGCATTTATGAAAATTTCTGTAAAGTTGGATTTCTTATTTAGTAGGAGTCGCTTTTTCACACTTTCTGCATATCGCAGATAACACGGTGCTTTCCTAATTATAACTAATTCCACGCCACTGAATTCCCACGTCTTTTCCAAGACTCTGAAGAAAATCAGCGGTGCATAATTGACAATATTAATTATCGCGATCAAAACATGCAGCCGTGCCTGAATAATAAAGTATTACAATATCATAATATATACATGAGATGAAATAAGCATCATCTTAAAATCCGGCAAAATCTCCCTCGTGTTTACAGATATCATCGTAATTTTGTAATTATAATCTGCGAAAAAAACATGAGGAATTCACGCGTAGCGCTTTGCGCCTTAAATCCATTAAATTTAATATTCCTGCGGAGGCTGCAGGGGGGAGGGGGACTTCATTACCGCGCAGTACTTTTTACGAATTCAAATATAATATCTCACTTTAATATGCGAACGTCAAATAAAAATCACGAGTTGGAATGAACCACGACAGTTCGAGCTTGGCGAAGGCGGCCGCGGAAAAATACGCGAAGCTGCGATGCTCGTGTCCTCGTAAAGGAATTCCGTTAAATATTCTCATTGCTCCTGGACACCGGCCTTGCCACTGCAATTATGATCCAAAGGAGCGTAAGAAGTTGACGAGCACTTCTCCGCTATTAGGACGTATTAACTTTAGTACTTCCACGGAACTCCTCAAGAAAAAGCACGCTACCTCGTAATTTCCTTTACGACCCCAAACGTAACATTCCCTAGGCACATCTCGGTTTTTATTTATCCCGTTAACAACTTAATCGTGAAATGGACGCCGTGCCGAGCATCAGCTTCGATAAATCAGGAGTTTAGTGTCTTACATTCATCTCATTGCGCGTAAGTGATAGGAGATGTGTTCAGAAGGTATAGAGAAATTTGTCATTTATTTTATTAGTACGATTCGCGCGATTTTTTGATTCTTGCGTTGGTAGACATGTCTGGAAAGTATGTGTACGCTGTTAGCCATATCGGATGTTAAATTCGTTGTCAGCTGTCAAAAAGTTTACGCGTGTTTCGGTGCTATAGGCATTTATTTATTTTTTTAAAAGATGGATCAGAGAATTTGCATTACATTTTGCCATAGGAATGGAATAATGTGCAGCAATCTTTTGGAAATGTTAAATATTCCTTTCTTCTTTTCCGCAATGAATAATACAAGGGTTTGCGAATGGCATAAGCGTTTTCAAGAAGACCTTGAAGACGTTGAAGATCACGAGCGCTCTGTACACCCCAGCGCATCAACAGTTAATAAATAGATCGAAAAAGTGAAAGGATAATTGCGAACGATCACCCAATTACAATCAGAAATATCGCTGATATAATATTGGTATATCGACTGACTCGGGAAACGATCATTTTTCGGCTTTTAATTTCAATAATTTTGAAGCTAATTCCGAATTTAATTTCAATAAATCTCTTAACACTAATCTCAATTTTAATAATCATCATTTTCATCAACTCTTTAATTATCGAACCACGCACCAAAGTGGTCACACTTTCCGTACAATGAGAGTAGAAAAGTGGAAGAGGGTGCGAATACACCGCTCCAGACTACCTTGAATATGTATTATTATGTATTATGTACTATTCCCTATTGCCAGTCCGTTAGATCAAGTAATCGCGCTCGAGTGAGAGGCGAGACGAAGGCAAATCCAAAAAGCGTCGTTGGGCATCCTCGCATAATGGGATATCGCGCGCGGAGGCCGTCAGAAGGAAAAACTAAAAATATGAATCCATTATTATCGCTAACCGGCTTTACCTGCATCGCGGCGAACAGGTTCATTAATCTCCGCTAATGCGAGTTATCCAATAACAGGAGGGGGGGTGTTTGCGCCGGGTAAATAATCGATGCCACGCGAAATGCATTTTTCTTCTCGCCAGGCCGAATTAATAATCCGGTAATCGCGTAAAGTCTTCGACCGCGAATGCGTCAGAATGGGCGCCGCCATAAGTACCGGCTGCTAATGAAAATTCGTGGCCGTGAATAAACGCGTTTTTATCCTTGGCTCGTCCCTCCTGGACGAGCGGATAATATTATATCCCCCCTGGCTACGTGATTTATGCAACGGGCACCGCAAATCCTCTCCTGGAGCGACTGCGATCGCCATCGAACTCGCTGATCTCCGTGTTCTCGTTAAAAAAAAAAAAATATGTATATATGTAGTAAGATATGGTTGTTCTTGATAATATGGTTTGTTAAAAGAATTAAAATATTAACAAAGATTATTGGAATTATTTGTAAGCGGTGAGAGTTGGGATTTAAAATTGAGCTGGTTGTTGTATTTTTTAGGTAATTTCTTGACTGCTCACACCCGACTTCTCTTATTCGACTGTCTTTACGCGAGTCTCTTTGCAGTGCCCTATACAGTGCTCCAGTCGTGCATTCTTCGTCATTTAGAGACATATGCACACATTTGAACACTATTCCTACCACGAGCGGTCAGTGATTTCTTTGAAAAATCGTAGAACTTTGTTGAGTGGTCATTCCTGAGATTTTTCACGATCTTCTCGCAGCGTACGGTTCGATAAATTAATCTATTCACATTTTTCCTTCCTCCTCTTTTTCTGTAAGGATATATTTAGTACGCTTAAATCTGTCTGGAAAATGGCTGGTAGGAACAGTGTTAATGCGTTCGAGGACATAGGACACTCGGAATTTCTATACCCTTTGTGTACATTATGGCGCAATTGTCCGCCTCCAATGCCGCACTGTTCTGACACATTATCTCTATTCCAAACATTCTCGCGCACCATGTATATTAGTCGTACAACTCTACTTCCACGATTTTTCTATAAACTATAGGTAACTAGTGGGCGAAATAAATAGTTCGTGGATGCAATATCCTTGAGCAAAAATCGGCAGAAAGCAGTGACCAACGCTGGACCGTACCTCGAATCATAAACGTACAACCAGTGCTCCAGGCAATAAAATCTCCGTTTTTACAACAGAAATAAACTCATCGTAATATTCATATCCCGCCACAAGTTTCGTATCACTTCGCATCGCAAAACAGAATCCGGATGCGCGTAGCTCTACGCCCCGTCAAAATCCACCAGGAGAAAGTATCCAAATATCGATGAAGCGCGCGCATGAAGTGCCCGCGATAAATCGATCCACCTCGTGAAAACTCACGACGCTTACTTTTCCTTCCGAAACCTCGAATGAAAATACGTCTACCTGCGCGAGCGGCTTCGAGTTTTCCGATCCGCCAAATTAGGTTCCATTCTGTCGGCCCTCGCACCTCGCTTTTACAGTCCCATGCAAAATGTTGCGCGCGAACAACAGCGCGAATCGACGAAGGGGCCGCTCGTAAATTGTCCGCGTGCGAAAATCGGTCGCGAAAGCCGCGCGCGGCCTTATAGACTGCGCAGGGTAGGGGAGAGGGGGGAGGAATAAAAGCGAAGCATTTCGAAATAGTCCCGGAAGCGGACCGCGGCTTCCCAGGGAAAGGTGATACATTTTTGAAAGGGCATCGCCGCTCACGAGCTTTTCCAATACGCCCCTGCGTATCTCGTTTCGCTCCCGGCCCATCACGGCGATTTCGAATTTGGTATCGAAATATCGTTACCCGGCTGACAGGTTTATGTTGCGGCATTCCCATTCATACGGATCATAGGAGGAGGGTCGGGTTGGAGGGAAGTTTGGCGAGGAGGAAGGGAGGGGGGAAGAAAACAGAGAATCCACCTGCGGAGTTTGCCCTCCACGCGGCCCACTCCCACGGTGTGTTTCTCGAGCGCGCCTGAAAAATGAGGAACGGCTAATGCGCCGCAAATCGATTTCCATTCCTGGGATGCGTACGGAGCTTAAGCCTTTGTGGTCCCATGTCGAGTGTGACTCGACATCGCGTTTCGTTCTAGAGCGTTCCATGTCGAGCGTGACTCGACATCATCGCGTTTCGTTCTAGCGCGTCATATGTGGAGTGTGACTCGACACCATCGCGTTTCGTTCTAGCGCGTCCTGTATGGAGTGTGACTCGACATCATCGCGTTTCGTTCTAGCGCGTCCAATGTCGAGTGTGACTCGACATCGCGTTTTGTTCTAGAGCGTCCCATGTCGAGCGTGACTCGACATCATCGCGTTTCGTTCTAGAGCGTTCCATGTCGAGCGTGACTCGACATTGCATTTCGTTTTAGAGCGTCCCATGTCGAGTGTGACTCGACACCATCGCGTTTCGTTCTAGCGCGTCCTATGTGGAGTGTGACTCGACATCATCGCGTTTTGTTCAAGCGCGTCCTATGTGGAGTGTGACTCGACATCATCGCGTTTCGTTCTAGCGCGTCCTATGTGGAGTGTGACTCGACATCATCGCGTTTCGTTCTAGCGCGTCCCATGTCGAGCGTGACTCGACATCATCGCGTTTCGTTCTAGCGTGTTCTATGTCGAGTGTGACTCGACATCACTTTGGCTTCCGCTACGTTTTATATTGAGTGAAACGGTGAAGAGCGCTTGGACCGCAAAGGGTTAAATGGTGGAGGTTACTGGTGAGAAGGTACCGTGGAATTATGGAAGCGCGTTGGATGGATCGCCTTGACTTAGAGCGGAGGATCGAAAGTCTCCTGATAATCGTTTAATGGGTAGAGATATTTCGAGGATGTCTGGTATGAAGGCACAGATGAAGAAACTCTGGGGTTTGTACTTTGTGTCTTAAGATATTAATCTGGTGTGAATAATATCGCTTGTAAGTTTGTTAGAAGGTGAGTTTATTGGAATAAAAGTGACTAAGACTGGGAATTTGAAAGGGTGCAAATCTCTGTTGAAGAAGGAACGTCGATTATTTCTGGATCAACGTGGATTTTTTATCTAAGTATACTGAGTTCAGGCCAGTTCTCTTTTATCTATGAAAATCTTTCGATTTCTACCATTGGAATTGAGGATTTATATGGAAGAAGTGGAAACTCATTTGCACGCAGAATTTTGCTCCATTGTCTTCGAACGATTCTCCTGGAAAAAGATGCATCCTCGTTTCAGGAGTTTCATAAGCTTTGCGTGGAAGTACAATAACGGAATAACAAATTATAAATCCTACGAAGCATTGGGTAACGGAAGATTAACTGGAGCCGCGATAATAAAGTAACCAACTCTAAATCATACGGATTATTCGGGGGAAAAAAGACACCTTAGCGGCACCGCACGATCTTTTCCAACGCTTTAACGCGCTCGCCTTAATAAGACCTCTCTAAAGAACGGCTTGAGTTTCGCGGAATATAACACTAAAACTACCGATCCTGTTAAAGTCACTGGTGACTCCTATCTTAGATAAATCACCTTACCCTTACATTGTATTTTCCATTATTCAACATAATTATTCCGTGCAAGGTAAACTGTATTAAAAAAAAAAATGAATTTGAAAAAGACCGCTTATACAGTATCGAAGCAATTCGGTCAATGTATCCCTATATTCAATTCCTTTCACTTAACACTAATACCACCAGCCATTTTCCAGACAGATTTAAGCGTACTAAATATATCCTTACAGAAAAAGAGGTCGAAGGAAAAATGTGAATAGATCAATATATCGATCCGTACGCTGCGAGAAAATCATGAAAAATCTCAGAAATGAACGCGCCACAAAGTTCTACGATTTTTCAAAGAAATCACTGACCGCTCGTGGTAGGAATAGTGTTAAATAAATTAATTCTCAGATTATTATTCATACCTCGCAGATACTCTCGCTCCTCTCTCTCTCTCCTTATCTCTCTCTCTCTCTCTCTCTCACTTATACCAACCCCTATCGCCTATCCTCCTATCCAAGATCTCTCGATTCACCTCGACAAAGGTCCGCGTAAGTAACAATCGTACAAAGGCCTCGGGGCTGGCAATGCAGGGCGGCTTATCGGCAAAGCGGGAAGATCGATCTGCGGCCGCGGTGTTTTAATTCGGAGGCACGCGAGGGTAAACAAAGCCCGTTTCCTCCGGATGGCTAAGCGGGGCCGCCAGGTTTCGGAAAGCAGGAAAGTCCGCGATGCACGGGGCCGGCGATGAAAGATGCGCCGCGGTTGCAAATAAATTGGAACCGTCCAGCCGCGGGTTAAAGGGGCCGTTCCGTGGAAGATATATGCGCCCTCTTAAATACTGGAATCCGTGCTTCGCGAAGGCAGAGGGCGGGGGAGGAAATGGAGACGGAAGGGGAAGAGGAGTAAGGAGAGAGCTGAAGAGAGAGAGAGAGAGAGAGAGAGAGAGAGAGAGAGAGAGAGAGAGAGAGAGAGAGAGAGAGAGAGAGAGAGAGAGAGAGAGAGAGAGAGTGGTATAGAGGGTTGGAAAGATCTAGAGAGGAAGAGAGAGAAAGCTGGTGAGAGCTAGAAAGAGAAGGGGGGAGAATAAACTAAAGATAGAGTCATAGAGGTGCATAGAAAGGGGATGAGAGCAAAGATAAAGAGAAAGAGAGAGAGAGAGTGAGAGCTGGAAGGATGGCCTTGGCAGGGGGCAGAAAGAAGAGAGGAGAGAGTCGCTTTCAGCGAGTTTCGATCGTCAGCCCCCCCTCCATCCTGCTGTCCCCCCCCCCCTCCACCCCTGTGGAGCTGTAAAATATCGGGAAATTCATTAATGCTCGATCCACGGGGCACGGTCGAATAAATCTCAACCTTGGGCGAAATGTACGGTGCGGCAATATGACGAGGCGCCGAAGACGCATCGGTGGCGAAAGCTCTTCCCCTTCCCCATCGCGCCTCGCCGCCTCGAGTCGAGGATTTTATTTGTCCACCCGCGGGAATCGGGAGGAATAAGGAGATATGACTCTCGTTATCCGGGGGTTTGCTCGGCCGAAAAGGCATCTGCTCGGGATCGGATTCTGCCTCGTGAAATCCTCGAAATCCGAACGGTTAATTTATAACCAGTCGGTGTTAAAGGCGATCTCGAGCGTATTCTTCGCTTGGGCTGTTGATAATTTGAGAAGAGACCTCGATTATGGATGTTCCTGTTGGCGAAACACTCGCGTTTTAGGTATGGCGATGGACCTTGCACTTTCACTCGTAAAGGATCTTTGGCAAAGGTGATGCAAATCGTATACTTGATCGGTGCTATTGCTGATTTCAGAGGATATTATATATTGTTTTTTGTCGCTGATTTGCAACCGTTCCAATTAGCAGATTAAGCTCAGCGTATGCGATGATGTATTATTTTAACTGTAGAAAAACGTAAGAAAGGATATTGTTTTTTGCTATTATTTTTTGGTATTTTATATTGTATGCGATAATGTATTATTCCGACTGTGAAAAGACGTAAGAAGGGATGTAGTACAGAGTATAGTACAGTAAGTATAGTATAGTAGAAGACAACAGCTTTAAGAAGAAAAGAAATCGTACAGCACCTGCGGAATGTATAACTTTATCTTAGCCGTGGCCCTTGGTTCGTTAATTTATCTCATAAATTCCGCTCGATCCGCTCAACATATTCTACCGCAATTTCATTTACATACTATGGTAACTTTGTAACGCGGTCTATATAGATTTTAGTCAATATACATAAAGAGGGCTCGCGGTAAAACGAAACGTCGTACGAACATCGCTTGTTCAATTCCGCAAGAACGCACAGCTTACCTTGGAACATCTGCTCGCTAAGACCACGAACAGTATATTGATATATCGCGATCTTGAATTTTATTATTAAAAGGCTCACAAATTTTAGATATACTCTTCCCAATTTTCCTTGCGGTACGCGTTACATGAACTCCACGGAGAAGAACTTGCCTTAAATAATAAGAATTATGATTCATTACTGGCATGTTATTCTAAAGGTAAATATCTTGATTTAAACATAAAAGTGAGTCATCGTTATTATAACGTAGCGAATAAAAGCTTTTGCGTGAGAGAAAGGAGCATGAATCCCACTGCTGACTGAAAACTGATCCTGGATATTGGAAATGAAGGAAACGAAGTAAAGAAAAATGTTTGTTACAACACGGTAGATCGCCTGCCCTTTCATCTTGCAAACGTGTGAAGTCTCCTCTGATATTTTTTCTTTGAGAATAAATTGAGAGAGGATTCGACTTTCCCTCTCGCGTTTCATGAATGCAGAATTAACAGAAAGCGCGTTTCTTTGATGGCCCGGCTCTACATTAATTAATCATCAGTTCATAACCAGGAATCCTGCCTCGTAGAAATCTCGGGGAACCCTTAGATAAATTAGTTACCATCGCACAATTTTTATTTCCCTTCCGCGGCGCACAGCCATGTAATAACGGGTGTACCAAATATTATCCTTGTACCTCGGGGCAAACTTTATGGTGCAAGTTGAAATTTAATCAGAGTCCAATTTGAGCCATTCGACGAGCAGATGTATCTTCTTAATTCATCGAATATATCCTTCGAACGTAAGGTCAGTGGGAAAAAAATATTATCCTACGTTATCCAAAGCTCCAGCAAGGAGTGTTGCGACTTCGCCCTGTCGTCGATTTCGAATAACACGGAATCGATCATCGACGCGGCAAGTGTCATTTGTTAAAGCGAAATTTTATTAGATATAACAGTAAATACATTAATAAAAGGGATATCCATTGTCAACAATCAGTTTCGATAAAAGTAATAAAAAAGATTGCACTTACCTAGGATATACGTTTATAGTGATAAAACAAAAAATTACACCATTCCTCAAATATCACCGATCAATTATTTCCAACGCGAAATTTGGCGGAAAAAGAAATATTATCCTACATTTTCCAAAGCTCCAGCAAGGAGTGTTGCGACGACGGAGGCTTCGCCCTGTCGTCGATTTCGAATAACACGGAATCGATCGTCGACGCGCCGAGTGTCGGTCGTAAAAGCGGGTCCGTCCTCGGCGTCCTCCTCGCCAACGTCCTCGTCGGGCCAGCAGTTTTCCGGAATGGCTATCGTCCTCCTTGTCGCGAGTTAAGCGAGAGGATGAAAGGCTGAGCTAAAGGCTCGACGGAGCCGCCGATAGGATCGCACCTTGCGATCGTGCATCGACGAGAAAAAGGGGGAAGTCGAAAGGCGCATGGCATCGCGTCGCAGAGCGCGAAGCTGGTAAGAAAACCGTCTTACGTCATTTTCCTTCAGTGTTTTCTTCTCGAATTCAATCCCATCGGATTGTTGACGCCCGAAATGCGCGGAAAGAAGCGCGAAGTGTGATTAAAATGGATTTTGGGGCAAAGGGACGAGTTTTTCTAAATCTCGAATTTTCTTGGATATACGAAGCTGAGCGATTTCTTCTTTTCAGAAGAAATTAAGTAATAGAGACTTTCGAATTATTCATCTAGAATTTGTCATGCATAAAGATTCGAGACAGATCGCCTTATTGGAGGCGCGCTTTAAAGTTCTGAATGCAGATAATTATTATAAAATGAAATACTGAAAGAGGAATGATTAGAATTCGTCTTCGTAAATGCTATCGAAATATATGCATGTTTTTTCTCCGTGACAAACCTCAATTTTACTTTCGACGTCGACAATCGACGTCACTGTGTCTAAAATCTAAAGTTTCATATGCATTTTAAACGAAAAGCTTCTCAGAGCGCGTATGAAGTATAATTCCAACCCACATGAAGTAACACGTACTAAATAAAAAATAGTTATCCCCCAATATTCAAAATTAAATTCACCATAAGATCGAGCAGTGTTCAACTTTTAAAGTGATTTATAAAATTTTAAAAAACCTAATATACATCATAAAATGAATGTAAAAAACGATTTCTGTACGGAGCGCTTCCTCTGTCATCCATTGCGCTTTATCCACAGGCGGATACACACTTCGTCGTATCTCCACGATCCAATCATTGCAAATTTGCGAGTAATCATAGCTCCGACCCACCACGCCCTTCGCCCTTACCTTCTCCCGGGTACTCGTTAGACCTGTTGGCCAACCCTATCATCGGTGTTTTGCCGCCAAAAGTTTTCCAGCCCTCTCCTCATCGAGCCGCGCTTCAAAGAGCGGGGCTGGCAATTAAGCCAACGACGTGAGAAATCAGACAACGGGCCTTGATCAAAATAAAGCCGGCGATTAAATAGCCCTCGAAATAACAGGGCGAGCGACAAAACACCAGGCGATTTCTCTTGTTATCCTCCCTCACCCTTTTTCGTGGTCGATACGCTCGAAGAACCGGCCGCTTTTAGGAGCACGTCGTGCACCGTGCAATAAAGAACTTTGCGACTCTTCTGTTCGGCCAAAAGCAAACTAAATCCGTACTGGACAGCCTTCGAACGATCGCAGGATACTAAAGTATCCATGTAAGATCGAATAAGTTTCCTGGCAGCCTCGTGTATGTTGAAAAAGGAGACCAAATAGTATGTTGAAATAGGTTAAATGACCTTAGCAGTCGGTGCCGAAAAATGAATTAAAAAAAAAAAGGAGACCGTGAGGGGATAGGATTTAGCGCGAAGTTTTTTTTTTTGGATTTTGGGCTAAGGAATCCTTTTGTATCTTCCCTCATTGCTGGACATGTTTAGATTTGTACTGCTGTTCGAAGATTATGTGAAACATTAGTAATTAGTATTAGTTATTAGTTAAGTGTTTCAGGAGTTGAGAAATAAAATCGTGATCCAAGTGATAATAGTAAATTGGAAATCGAGCTATCAGAGGCAATGATATAAACATTCCATATTCACCACTTTGATGCGTAATCTAATTAGGCATCGTTAAAAATATCTAGGCGATCGCGAAGAAAAGCTCCTGAATCTTCTTCGCGATCGCCTAAATATTAAATATTAATATTAAACATTAATTACTAATAAATTTCTAATATCATATCATTAAAGAATAGAATGTTCGATAAAGCTAAAATATTTCCTCCGCATGGAGGAATTAAACTTCGCGACTGTTTTATCTTCTTATAACTCAAGTTATATGCTCCGATATATCGCTACTCCAAGTAAAAACCCAGAGTCGACGAAACAACGTTTTCTCGACATAGGCTCTCGATCGATCGCCTCTCTCCATCCTCGAGCAAACCTATCCTAGGACTGATCATTTCACACCCTGATGATCGAATCTGTTCATTCCACACTCTCGTGCAAACCGTGATTAATAAACGGCCAGTGAAAAAAAGTGGCGGGCAATCAAGCTCCGCCCGAAACTTTCTGGCCGTTTCCAGACGTCGCTGTTAATTAATAGGAAAATCATCGATTATCCCCGAGGCTGCGATAATCGATGACGTTTTAGCAGGGCGGATCCTCGCACGCTGGAGCATCACCAATAACTGGTCTGCTCCATGCCGGTCCGATAACGTCGTTATCAGTGCATATGGCCGAGCCGGTGGCGCGTCTGTGTTTGTCATATCTGCAGTCATAACGTGGGGGAGCTACGCCAGGCAGTTTCTGCGACTCCCTCGTCCTCGACGGGAGGATTTTCGGGGACATTTTCAGGGCTCAGGAGTGCGACGATATTAAATTCGAAAGAGACACGGCCCCGCTTGACGGCGCGCCGTATCTTATCCGCGGCATCGAGGAGCTTTAAAGCCTCGAGACGAAAACCAGCGGATCGATGGACCCTGTAGCTTGTCGGAGATTTGTCTCTCCTCGCGCTCCTGGTGCGTCCAATAAAAGGTTTGGAAATCTCGATCGAGTCCCGAGGCGAAAGGTACCTGTTTGCTGCTGGTTAATATCGATCGATTGATTTATTTAGGGGATATAACCCCTTGGTGTGCTGTGAAGGTAACAGAGGGGACAAGGAATTTAGGTGCACATGGTTGTGTTACTTACGATACTTTGAGGAAAAAGTGCGCAGCGATGGACATCGAGTGATGGGACATTAGGAGTTTGGTCTGGCTTAAATAAATGTGATTATACGTATTGGAGAATCGCTATTAAATTTTCGAAAATGAATTATGCTATGTGCGTCCGGTCACGGTTTTTCTTTCAAGCTTGTGCATTTTGATCTGCGAAATGAGCACGTTTTAAACGGGCATAGCAAACGGAATATTTTTTAGGTTTTTATGAAATATAAAACTTTGTGAGCTATAGAGGTACAAGCTATATTGTACAAACTCTGGACGTAATGAATTAAAAACTGAAGCATTAGGCAGAGAGCCATGCAGTTGATAATATTCACTGTTCACGCATTTTCATCTATATTCACAAATTTTTAGTCGTTACGTAATGCAGATGGTATAAAGATTTGACATTTATGATAAAAGCGATTTTGTTCACACGCCTAATCTGACACATATTATCACGATCGATTTTAGAGGTCTAAACATTGTTATAGACATTAATTCGCTTAAGTTTCAGTAACTTCAGCGAGCTTACAGATGAAAACACGGCTACTAAGAGAGCCACTCGAAGGTCAATCCGTGATCCAGGATTGGTCATTAAACTATCCAGCCTAGAATTGAATCTTTCGCCGTGATTCTTCTGCAAAACCTGAATGTTATTATATTCCACAATTCGCGATAAAAAAAAAAGAGTAGAATGCAAAATGTAGGTAATGTCGAAAGCTGCTTGAAGAATTATATTATACATATACAGGATTTATAAGCACACATGAACAACCTTCGATAATACGAACTTTACAATATTCAACAGCTGCGTCACCACGCTTAATATCCGATGACGAATCACGGTTTTCTTCTGTCTGTCGGACACCAACTGCACGTCGTCGAACGCGTGCTCCAATCTGTACCTAAAACAGGATTTACACATAAATCAGAGTTTCGAGTATTGATATGCGGGCAACGGATGGTCTTTAGCGGCTGATGGTTGGGTTCGAGGATCTTTCGTCCAGCGACTTGTGTTGATAAGCAGAGGTGCTGTACGATTATTCCTATGATACGGATAAAGCACTCTTACTCCATGCTCTAACCCTTTACTCCGTCTCTGGCTCACGATTCTGTGCCTCTATACTCTGTCCTCTGTAATTCTCTGTTCTCTTCTGGGCTACGCTCTTCTATCCTGAGGCCTCTGCACGCATCCCTTTTCATTCGTACACATTCACACGGCCACGAGGAGCGTTCTTCGAAACAATGCGTCACCCAGAACTAAACCATCGCTCTTCCTGCATCGCTCTATAGCTTAAACACTCTTTCCTCGGCCCCACGCACTTTCACTCTTCGAGATATTTATCCATTCTCACACCGGATTATTCTCAGATCCGCACGATACTGTCTTATTGGTGCACGAAGAGAATTGAAGTGGAAATTCTACTTTAATAATATTGCACTTTTCTTTTTTTTTTAATTTATATTTTGGTACCGACTGCAATATTGCACTTATTTCACCGTCTTTTTTTCTATATATCTTGTTGCATTTTAACAAGTACTAAGCTAATCACTTGATCTTAATTAATCAGTTTCAATGCGCGTAGTATCGACAATGTCTTCGCAGAATATTACAATTTTTTTTTCTTTTGAGACGGGTGATGTAATAATTCGCACTCTAAGGAGTATAAATTCTAGCGCCGTGCTTAACTAAATAATGACACAATCAGTCTGTTGAACTTACTGCGATTATTCTAGTTCTTCTTTATTTTTTAACAGAAGACATCATCATGTAGTACGAGAAAGATGCTCGCACGATCTAAAATAATAAAGTAAAAAGCAAAATATACGTACCATGCACGTACAGATATTATTATATGACAATTATTATGACCTGTACTTTTTACAATGCGTTTATTTTATAATTGACGATTTTTTTTTATAGGATATTTATTATTTATGTCATTTTATGTACGACCGTCAGTACTTAGAATAACGTATTTGTGATAATCGAACGTAACCGTAACGACATGTTGTAACGCGTTGGCAGACTTATACGGTATTAAATGAGAAAACATTGAACAGATATTAATGCTTAGAATACAATATAGTAATTGAAAAAGCCTTAATACACACAGGTAGAAACGTCAATTACTTCCGATATGTGACCTTTTTTGTATAAAAGCATCATCATTGACTTACGATTGGCTTTTGGATCTTTACAAGGGTGCTACTCATGTCCTCCTTACATTTCCATTCACATTTGGAATCTTCTTGCAAATTCGCGTAATGTCTCTAAAATGCAATGAAAAGCTGCCCCTTCCTTATTACAGAGATACGTCGACACTTTTAGTGCAATACTTTACGTAAGAAGACCTCTTGTCTATGGCCACTGCGTCATCGACGCGTGATGCAAGTCTCGACAGGTCCTTGTGGGCAGTCGCGTGAGGACCCTCGCACGGGCGACACGCCCCTACCCACTTTTAACAATAAAATAAACAAAGTTTCTTGTTATATTCTGCGCAATTGTCGATTTTCTGCAGAAATTACCCCCATTCATTCTTTTAATGCAATTGTCGTAAGCACTATATTCGTTTCATTTTAATTTTGAATAAAATTTAGCAATGGTTTACCAAAAGTCTCGTCACATTTCTTCATCCATGGATTTAGTGTTAGCTCCCAAAGAAGGAGAAACTTAAATTATGAAACAGGTTCGAGGACAGACACGTATGTACATCGCGAGAGAACTTATAATTCAGTGCGATGTAATTGAATTTATTACAAAACAAAAGTGGAAAGAAAGAGACAGGCTGAGAGAGAACATGTCCTCAAGGTGGTATTGTCCTCAAGGTGGCTCAAAATAACGTGTACAAGTTGCTTACGAAATAAATGTGTAGTGTTGCCGGCGCGTTGCAGGAGAACTCAAATTTGACAGGTTCCTCCAGAAACGAAGGCGGTGCCGGCCAGAGGTTTGCTTGGCGGACTCGTCACTTTGACACACTTACGCGATCAGCTACGGTTGAGGCCTTTTCCCGATTTTTCCGCGGAAACGGTTTGTCTCCTGAACGGCGCAACGTTTCTCGCCAAAACACCTCCAACTTTTGGCACTCGCACCCATACACTGTTATATTACAGGCTGAATCACAATGTAGTACGTCTGTTCCTCGCACGTCTTGCGCACCTTGTCGCACTCCAATTCCGTTTTCCCCAAGACACTTCGAAGTGCGCACCTTCTTCTTTCTTCTTCTGTCATCACTCGTACCGCCAATTATACGCACCACAAGAATTGTGCATATCGATTCGCAATTTCTCTCGTTGACGCAATTTCTCTCGTCTGTTCGTTCAAATGACCATCAAACGATCATTCGACTTTTGTAACAATGTAATGCACATCAGATTTTAAATGTGTATGGAAATTGATTGAGGACATTCAGCGCGTAGTTTCCCAACACTGAGGCAATCGTCGCGACCATAGAGTCCAATACGTTAATCACAATGCTAACTAGCAATAAGATCTAAAGAACCTTTGACTCTTAAGCTTATGTCAACTTAGCCTTTTTTGCCTTATATAACGAAGGTGTATAACCAAAATGTATAATGAATGTGTTTTAGATGAGAGAAAGTTTTAGTGAACAAGAGACATTATAAAATATTGGTCGTACCGTGCTGCAAGTTTCGTACGTCATATCTAATAATCCTTTGGCAGATGGAACGAATGGTTTTTGAACTTTCTGCATCATAAAGGGCAATAGCTTCTGCGCTTTCAGAGGCGCTTGATACCAATTACTACAATAGCTGCAACGTGATCGTACAAAAGCACAGTTAATAAAATCATTACAAAAAAGTAACAATCTCTATATGAACGAGCTCCGAACAGCTTTCTAATTCAAAGCATCTACAGGTTTCACTTCGAGGACAATATTAATCAATAATTATTTTCATGTCTTGAATAACAATACTCACGATAACACGTATATACCAAAACGCGTAAAAATTTAGAAGCATGCGACTCGAATACAACTTAATTGAGAAAATAACGCAAAGAATATACGTGTAGTTTTAAATTTATATAAAAGGGAAATTTTCAAATCGCAAATGATTGAAACACAATTACAGTTTGTACAAGAGTTCGGAACTGCGATCCACCACGTTTTGTCCAGGCGTGATATTTACGAACACCCCAAAATAATAACCAGTCATCCCGAAGACCAGTGCAAATACCACTACGAGATTTCCCGAGACCAAATGATCGTGTAACTGAAAAAAAGAAAGCTAGTGTTCGATGTCTGTAACAAGGTATGCTGGGATTCGGATATTTACGCTTAAATAAACGTCTTGTTTTTTTGAAATTTGTATATTAGTGTTACTTACGGAACTGAGTGACGCGGCGATAGCTAATACTATGACGAAAAATTGCGCGGCGAAGAACATCCAGTAACAGGATATTACGAGGTTGATCCCTCTTAAACAAATGTGTTTGTATGTATTGGATAAGCGGTATTAAATTTAAAAAAGGAATTATACCACGTGCAATTTTCCTGTGAAGCGTGTGCATTCTGATATATCATAGTATATGAGCAGGTCTTAAGCTGGTATAGAAAACGGAGCTTTTCTGAGGTTTTATTGAGATATTAAACATTATGATCGATACAAGTGTTGGCTACGTTTTACAGACTCTGGGCGTAATGTGTCAAAGATAGTATCATCGAATAGGTATGCACCTATGAAATTGACATCATTCACTGTGCATTGACTTTCATCTATTCGCACCAATTTTTAGCCGTTTACGTGACGCAGATAGTATAAAGACTTTACATGTAAGATTAAATCGACTTTGCTGTACGACGATCGATTGTGGAGATCTAAATTATATAAAAATTCGTGCCAAAATTTTGCTAACTTCGGCAACAATGTAAATGAAAACGCAGCTATTAAGAGAGTCACTAGAATGTCATTTTGTGATCCATGTTTGTCATTAAACTATTTAGCCCGGAATATGACCTTTTAGCATGATTCACCTGGACCTTGTACGGAAACTTCAAAATTACTATTTTCCATAATTCATGATAACTAAACTTGTCGTAAAATGTAAATTATAAGTAATGTCGCAAACTGCTTCAAGAATTAAAGCAATAAATAAATAAATGTGCCTTTGGGTGATTAATAGTTTCGTAGCTACACACATATCCAGGATTTATACGTACGTATGTATAACCCGGTTATAGATAATACGTACTTTACAATCTTGGACTGCAGCGCCACCACGTTTAATATTCTCTGGTGAATCACAGCCTTTTTTTGGCTGTCGGACATTAACTGTACGTCGTCAAACATGTGCTCCAACCTATACCTAGAACATTATGATCTACATGTAAATGAGAATTTCATATTGATATATTCAAGAATAAGCTCGGAAGGATGAACACGCAGGATTATGAAAATCGTCCTGCTAACGGTTGGACTGAAAAATTTGGACCCGTGTGCGTGTGTTGTGTGAGGACTGCACGTGTGGAATACTAGACTTGTTTGCATTTGGGCATTTTATTCTCTTCCTATAAAAGGAATTCACTAATACGGTCTCGTGTATTAAAACGTACTCCTGATAATAATACAAATCGGTAGATGGCCTCTGTATAATATCCAGAAAGCTTCGCTTTCTTCGTAAGGGGGCATCGGAAAGACCTGGTTAAATATTATTACAGATTAACACTTACCCCGCTAAGCAGTACATTCCGGAAAAATAATTAAAAATTGCTATGTACATCAGATCCGCTGCTAAAATGACGATTATTCCTACTGCCATCATACACTGAACCTTCAGCACAATATAAAAGTTGTGCTTGTGACGGTCGGTTAAATATCCAGCCTGGGATAGTGGTTTCTCCGTCCGAGATTCTTCCAAAGGCTTTATAATATCTAAAATACTCGGGGTGAATAGCATCAATGTAATACCGTTCAAAGCCATCAACGTGAAGACTGAAATCATAAAAACGTGTTTTTACATTTCAGGAAGGGGAGGACCTACCTTAACCCTCATGCATACACGTTCTTTAGAGTCAAAAGATTTTTAGACTCTCGTACACTAATTTGCGGCAATTCTACCAGGCAACATTCAAATTATTTTTTTTTCAATTAATTTTCCGCACCTACTGCCGAACTCATTTTGCCTAAGACCTCGTGTTTTAACCCGCTCGGTACGAGCGCTGGATATATACGGCATGGATGTGACAGTATTGTTCTGTATATATAGTTGTGTACATGATTTCTTATAAGTGTTACTTATATAATTAGAATAAAATAGAATTTTATATAAATATCCTTTATATGAAAGCTATAGACAACACTTGTTATAAGAAACACTGTTTTATTAAGCGCAGTTCTTATTTAACTCTTAGGGAATTCTTTACACAAACGAGGACCAGACGAGTGCTATGTGCGCATGGCACCTTGTCCAGCGAGAGTGTCACGGCGGACAGAGTGCTCGTATCGAAAGGGTTAAGGAGGACTTCGAGCCATCAGAGCGACGATATACATGTCGCATTAAAAAACCCGTGGTGGATTCACCCGACTTTGTAACGTTCCTGTGTTCGTAAAGCTTACTGGTGTACATCTTCCCCAATGTCCATCCCTCAAAAGCGGACCTCTTCATGATCTCAATTTCGTTCTCGAATCTTAAAGCATCGTAATCGAGCTTAATAAATTCCAATATATCTCTAATCTGTAATTTGACAAATTTATGCGTAAACAATCTTATCATGAAGTGTAACTAACTTAAGTTTGCAACATCGATGATTTGCAAGAGATTTGGGGGTATATTTATGAGACTTACGGTTTCGATTTTGACCCAACAATTAAAGTATTTTAAAAAAGCCACCATCAAGTAAAAGAACATGGTAAGCATGCGCGTAACTTGCTCAGTCTTGCTTTTTCCATTAATAAACTCTTGTATCTGAACAAAGAAATTGCCAGTTACAATTTGCCGTTTCACACCAAAAAATACTTTGATCTCTTCTGTTGAAATTGTATCTAACGGACGAAAGGCATACATTATATTCGACAAACATTGACACCAAATATATACTATTAATGCATGAACCCATCGCTGCCTAAGTTCTTCGTTTATCTTCGCAAGCGCAAATCTTAACTACAATTTCATGTCTAATCTGACATATATTTCGCGTACTCTGTAACATGGCGTTCTAAAACTAATTATAAAGTAGATTACTATAAGCATTGGTTTACTTGGTTATCTAAGGCTATTAGTTTTATTCGTTGTTACCGCCGGTGAGAAGTTTGAGTATGAATACACGAATAAATCATAGTAGACAAGAGTCGAATACTTCACCTCAGTGACAAAAGTTATTATAGGCACCAGACAAATCACGGCTCTTATAAGGTACTTCTTTCTACCAAAGTCGTATGGCCATTGGCCGACAAGTAGTAGAAACTTCCGACTCATCTTAAACAGTGGATACTCGTAGAGAACCATTCTGCTTCGAAAGCTGACG
The DNA here is from genome assembly GCA_038496175.1 of Ampulex compressa. Lineage (NCBI taxonomy): Eukaryota > Metazoa > Arthropoda > Insecta > Hymenoptera > Ampulicidae > Ampulex > Ampulex compressa. Next base: position 28,903 of record JBCFXI010001042.1, read on the forward strand.
ACTGACTGTTACGAGGAGGGGGAATTAGACTCCGTAGAAACATGAAACTTGCCTTGGACGAATGAATATTCTGTGAAAAGTGAATATTCTTTTTTTTTTAAATATGTTTTCGGCTGCAGAAGTTTTATTTATTGTAGAGGCAACATTGTACGACTGTAAGATAATAAGCAGAAGATCGTGGCTGATGCACCGCGTACTTTTGTCGCTGCATATTAAATGAACACAACCCGCTCATCGGGTATCGATCGAACACTTCGCTGTCCGTGTCGTGACGCGTCCAAATGTATACTTAAAGAAAATATGTGCAGGGGGCCCATGAACGTAATTTTTGTATTTTGAGAGCTTTTATACAATTTTTCGAGGGAGGTAGAAACACGAAGGAAGAGCGCAGTCGGTATTCAACCTTCCTCTAGTCAACATCCGTCTTGCGTTCTTCACAAGTCGCCCGATTGCACTCTGCTCGCAATGCGTTAGATATATTCTTTCAAAACAGCGTCAAGTGGTGGACTTAGAAATAAATGTGCGCGTGCATTAGTGATTCAGGTAGTGTAAAACAACATGTATCTTTCGAAAGGTAATATTCTCCACGTATGTTTTATTCTATAAATTATATAATCATTAATTGAATAAATATTATCTTAGTGTACCTTGATTTAATATGGCTATAAGTCCAATGGTTGAACACTTGTGTGGGAGCTAGCAAGAATTCAGCATTGGCTGCAGAGACATAAATCCATACAGAGATTTTATTGTACTTTAATAATAATGCACTTCACCATGTTTTTTTTTTCACGTATCTTGTAATATATTAACAACCCTTATAATATTCGTTTCATCTTAATCAACTAGTTACACTACGCGTAATATCAACAATGTCTGCACAGAATATTTAATTTTTAATTTGTTTTGAGACACACGAAGCACTAATCTGTGTTCTATCCAGAATAAATTCTAGCATCATGCTTAACTGAAACATGAAATAAGTGGTCTGTTGAATTGACAGCGAGTCCTCTATTTCTTTTTTATTTTTTAAAAGAAGACATCATCATGTAGTACGAAAAAGATGCTCGCACGATCTGAAATAATGAAGTAAAAAACACAATATACGTACCACATACGTACACGCATTATTATAGAAAAATTATTACGGCCTATATTTTTCGCAATGCATTTATTTTTTACTTCATGATTTCTTTATGGGATTCAATTTTATGCATGACCGTCAGAATTCAGAATATCTTATTTCAAATAACGTATTTCTGATCATCGCGAATAACCATAATAACACGTCATAACGCGGCGGCAGACTTATACGGTATTAAATGAGAAAACATCAATTACTTCCAATATGTAAACTTTTTTGTACGACAGCATCATCACTGACTCGCGATTGACTTTTGGATATTTACAAGCACTGCTACTCATGTCCTCCTTACATTTCCATACACATTCGGAATCTTCTTCCAAATTCGCGTACTGTCTTTAAAATGTAGCGAAAATCTGCCCCTTCCGTATTACAGAGATACGTCGTTACTTTTGGTGCAATACTTTACGTAAGAAGACATCTTGTCTATGACCACTGCGTCATCGACGCGTGATGCAAGTCTCGACAGGTCGTTGTGGGCAGTCGAGCGAGGACCCTCCCACGAGGGACACGCCTCTACTTACTCTTAACAATAAAATAAATACAGTTCCTTATTATATTCTGCGCAATTTTCGATTTTCTGCGGAAGTTACCTCCAATCATTGTTTTCATGCAATTGTCGTAATATTTTATTCACTTCATTTTAATTTACTAAACAATTTAGACACTGTACTGGAATTCCATACGTTAACACGTTTTTAGCTCGTTGTCAATTACCTTTTCCTGGCTCCTTTTGTTAAGCGCCTTTCTTTCTAAACCGAGTCCTCACTCTGTCTCACTCTCTTTCTTTCTTTCTCTGTCTCTTTTTATTCGTACCGCCAATTATACCCACCACAAGAATTGTGCATACCGATTCGCAATTTCTCTCGTCTGCTCGTTCAAATGATCATCAAGCGATCATTCGACTTTTGTAACAATGTAATTCACATCAGATTTTAAATGTGTATGGAAATTGATTGAGGACATTCAGCGCGTAGTTTCCCAACACTGAGGCAATCGTCGCGACGATAGAGTCCAATACGTTAATCACGATGTTAACTAGCAATAATATCTCAAAAACCTTTGACTCTTAAGCTTATGTCAACTTAGCCTTTTTTGCCTTATATAACGAAGGTGTATAACCAAAATGTATAATGAATGTGTTTTAGATGAGAGAAAGTTTTAGTGAACAAGAGACATTATAAAATATTGGTCGTACCGTGCTGCAAGTTTCGTACGTCATATCTAATAATCCTTTGGCAGATGGAACGAATGGTTTTTGAACTTTCTGCATCATAAAGGGCAATAGCTTCTGCGCTTTCAGAGGCGCTTGATACCAATTACTACAATAGCTGCAACGTGATCGTACAAAAGCATAGTTAATAAAATCATTACAAAAAAGTAACAATCTCTATATGAACGCGCTCCGAACAGCTTTCTAATTCAAAGCATCTACAGATTTCACTTCCGAGACAATATTAATCAATAATTACTTTCATGATTTGATTAAGAATAATCACGACAACACGTATGTACCAAAACGCGTAAAAATATAGAAGCCCGCGACTCAAATATAACTTAATTGAGAAAATAACGTAAAGAATGTAGATTTAGTTTTAAATTTATACGAAAGGGAAATTTGCAAATCGTAAATGAATGAAACACAATTACAGTTTGTACAAGAGTTCGGAACTGCGATCAAGCACATTTTGTCCAGGCGTGATATTTACGAACACTCCAAAATAATAACCAGTCATCCCGAAGATCAATACAAATATCGCTGCGATATTTCTCGAGGCCAAATGATCGTCGAACTGAAAAAAGAAAGCTAGTATTCGATGTCTGTAATAAGGTATGGTGGAATTCGCAGATTTACGTTTAAATAAACGTCCCGCCTATTTGAAATTTGGATATCAGTGTTACTTACGGATCCAAGTGCCGCGGCGATGGCTAATACTATGACGAAAAATTGCGCGGCGAAGAACATCGAGTAACAGGATATTGCGAGGTTGATCCCTCTTAAACAAATGTGTTTATATGCATTGGATAACCGGTATTAAATTTAAAAAAGGAATTATACCACGTGCAATTTTCCTGTGAAGCGTGTGCATTCTGATATATCATAGTATATGAGCAGGTCTTAAGCTGGTATAGAAAACGGAGCTTTTCTGAGGTTTTATTGAGATATTAAACATTATGATCGATACAAGTGTTGGCTACGTTTTACAGACTCTGGGCGTAATGTGTCAAAGATAGTATCATCGAACAGGTATGCACCTATGAAATTGACATCATTCACTGTGCATTGACTTTCATCTATTCGCACCAATTTTTAGCCGTTTACGTAACGCAGATAGTATAAAGACTTTACATGTAAGATTAAATCGACTTTGCTGTACGACGATCGATTGTGGAGATCTAAATTATATAAGAATTCGAGCCAAAATTTTGCTAACTTCGGCAACAATGTAAATGAAAACGCAGCTATTAAGAGAGTCACTAGAATGTCATTTTGTGATCCATGTTTGTCATTAAACTATTTAGCCCGGAATATGACCTTTTAGCATGATTCACCTGGACCTTGTACGGAAATTTCAAAATTACTATTTTCCATAATTCATGATAACTAAACTTGTCGTAAAATGTAAATTATAAGTAATGTCGCAAACTGCTTCAAGAATTAAAGCAATAAATAAATAAATGTGCCTTTGGGTGATTAATAGTTTCGTAGCTACACACATATCCAGGATTTATACGTACGTATGTATAACCCGGTTATAGATAATACGTACTTTACAATCTTGGACTGCAGCGCCACCACGTTTAATATTCTCTGGTGAATCACAGCCTTTTTTTGGCTGTCGGACATTAACTGAACGTCGTCAAACATGTGCTCCAACCTATACCTAGAACATTATGATCTACATGTAAATGAGAATTTCATATTGATATATCCATGAATCAGCTCGCAAGGATTAACAGGCCGGATTATCAAAATAGCGTAATCGTCCGGCTAACGGTTGGACTGAAAAATTTGGTCCCGTGTGCGTGTGTTGTGTGAGGACTGCGCGTGTGGAATACTAGACTTGTTTGCATTTGGGCATTTTATTCTATTCCTATACAAAAAAATCACTAATACGGTCTCGTATATTAAAACATAGTTCTGATAATAATACAAATCGGAGGATGGCCTCTGTATATTATCCAGAAAGCTTCGCTTTCTTCATAAGGGGGCACCGGGAAGACCTGGTTAAATAATATCACATATTAACACTTACCCCGCTATGCAGTACATTCCGGAAAAATAATTAACAATTGCTATGTACATCAGATCCGCTGCTAAAATTATGATGACCCCTACTGCGATCATACACTGAAGCTTCAGCAGAATATGAAAGTTGTGCTTGTGACGGTCGGTTAAATATCCAGCCTGAGATAGAAGTTTCTCCGTCCGAGATTCTTCCAAAGGCTTCATAATATCTAAAATACTCGGGGCGAATAGCATCAATGTAATACCGTTCAAAGCCATCAACATGAAGACTGAAATCATAAAAACGTGTTTTTACATTTCAGGAAGGGGAGGACCTACCTTAACCCTCATGCATACACGTTTTTTGCAGTCAAAAGATTTTTAGACTCTCGTACACTAATTTGCGGCAATTCTACCCGGCAACGTTCAAATGATTTTTTTTTAAATTAATTTTTTCCACCTACTGCTGAGCTCATTTTACCCAAGACCTCCTGTTTTAACCCGCCCGGTAAGAGCGCCGGATATATCCGGCATCGATGCGACACTATTGTTCTATATATGATATATAGTTTTGTACGTAATGATGTATTTAATTCTGTATATAATCTCATATAAGTGTTACTTGTTTAATTAATAGAGATTCATATACATATCTTTTAATGTTAAAGTTATAAGAAACACTGCTTTATTAAGCGCAGTTCTTATTTAACTCTTAGGGAATTCTTTACACAAACGAGGACCGAACAAGTGCTATGTGCGCATGGCATCTTGTCTAGCGGGAATGTCACTGCGGACAGAGCGCTCGTATCGAAAGGGTTAAGGAGGACTTCGAGCCATCAGAGCGACGATATACATGTCGCATTGAAAAACCCGTGGTGGATTCACCCGACTTTGTAACGTTCCTCTGTTCGTAAAGCTTACTGGTGTACGTCTTCCCCAATGTCCATCCCTCAGCAGCGGACCTCTTCATGATCTCAATTTCGTTCTCGAATCTTAAAGCTTCGCAATCGAGCGTAATAAATTCCAGTATATCTCTTATCTGTAATTTGATAAAAATTTATGCATAAACAATCTTATCTCGAAGTGTAAATAACTTAAGTTCGCAATATCGATGTTTTGCAAGACATTTGGGGGTATATTTATGATACTTACGGTTTCGATTTTGACCCAACAAGTAAAATATTTTAAAAAAGCCACCATCAAGTACAAGAAAATGGTAAGGATGCGCGTAAGTTGCTCAATCTTGCTTTTTCCATTAATAAACACTTGTATCTGAACAAAGAAATTGCCAGTTACAATTTGCCGTTTTACACCAAAAACTACTTTGATCTCTTCTGTTGAAATTGTATCTAACGGACGAAAGGCATACATCATATTCGACAAACATTGACACCAAGTATATACTATTAATGCATGAACCCATCGCTGCCTAAGTTCTTCGTTTATTTTCGCAAGCGCAGATGTTAACTACAATTTCATATCTAATCATATTTGATCTTCGCGTACTTTGTAACATGGCGTTCTAAAACTAATTATAAAGTAGATTACTATAAGCATTGGTTTACTTGGTAATCTAAGACTATTAGTTTTATTCGTTGTTACCGCCGGTGAGAAGTTTGAGTATGAATACACGAATAAATCATAGTAGACAAGAGTCGAATACTTCACCTCAGTGACAAAAGTTATTATAGGCACCAGACAAATCACGGCTCTTATAAGGTACTTCTTTCTACCAAAGTCGTATGGCCATTGGCCGACAAGTAGTAGAAACTTCCGACTCATCTTAAACAGTGGATACCCGTAGAGAACCATTCTTCTTCGAAAGCTGACGACCGACTGTTACGAGGAGGGGGAATTAGACTCCGTAGAAGCATGAAACTTGCCTTGGACGTGAATATTCTTTTTTTTAAATATATTTTCGGCTGCAGAAGTTCTATTTATTGTAAAGGCAACATTGTGCGACTGTAAGATAATAAGCAGAAGGTCGTGGCTGATCACCGCGTACTTTTGTCGCTGCATATTAAATAAGCGCAACCCGCTCATTGGGTATCGATCGGGCGCTTCCTGGTCCGTGTCGTGACGCGTCCACGTGTATATTTAAAGAAATTACGTACAGGAGCCCCATGCACGTAATTTTCGTATTTTGAGTGCTGTCATACAATTTTTTCAGTGGAGGTAAAAATACGAAGGAGGAGCGCAGTCGACATTCAACCTTCCTCTAGTCAACATCCGTCTTACGTTCTCCGCAAGAGGCCGATTGCTCTCTGCTCGCAGTGCGTTAAATATATTCTTTCAAAACAACGTGAAGTGGTGGACATAGAAATAAAAGTGGGCGTGCATTTGTGTTTAAAGTAGTGTAAAACAACACGTGTCTTTGAAAGATAATTTTCTGCACGTATGTTTTAATCTATAAATCACGCAATCATTAATTGAATAAATATTATATGAGTATACCTTGATTTATTATGGCTATAAGTTCATTGGTTGAACACTTGTGCGCGAGCTAGCGAGAATTCAGTATTGGATGCAGACACATAAATCCATACAGAAATTCTACTTTAATAATAATGCACTTATTTCTCCGTGCTTTATTCTACATATCTTATTACATATAAACAATCATTAAAGTATCCACTTTATCTCAATGAACTAGTTATAATACGCATAGTATGAATAATCTCTACACAGAATATTTAATTTTTAATTTGTTTTGAGAAACACAAAGCACTAATCTGCGTTCTATCGAGAATAAATTCTAGCGCCATGCTTAACCGAAACATGAAGCAAGTGGCCTGTTGGATTTACAACAGGGCCTCTATTTTTTTTTTATTTCTTAAAAGAAGACATCATCATGTAGTAGGAGAACGATGCTCGCACGATCTGAAATAATAAAGTAAAAAGCACAATATACGTACCACGTACGTACACACATTATTATATAACAATTATTATGGCCTATATTTTTCGCAATGCGTTCATTTTTCACTTAATGATTGTTTTATAGGATTTTATTTTATATATAAACATCAAAATTTATAATATCGTATTAAGAATTGGTACTTAGAACACAACATACTCATTGAAAAAGCCTTAGTAGATGCACGTAGAAACGTCAATTATATCTAATATGCGAACATTTTTGCATACCAGCATCATCATTGACTTATGATTGGCTTTTGGGTATTTACAAAGGCGGCTTCTCACGTCCTCCTTACATTTCCATACACATTTGGAATCTTCTTCCAAATTCGCGTACTGTCTTTAAAATGTAGCGAAAAGCTGCCCCTTCCGTATTACAGAGATACGTCGTTATTTTTGGTGCAATACTTTACGTAAGAAGACATCTTGTCTATGACCACTGCGTCATCGACGCGTGATGCAAGTCTCGACAGGTCGTTGTGGGCAGTCGAGCGAGGACCCTCCCACGAGGGACACGTCTCTACTTACTCTTAACAATAAAATAAATACAGTTCCTTATTATATTCTGCGCAATTTTCGATTTTCTGCGGAAGTTATCTCCAATCATTGTTTTCATGCAATTGTCGTAATATTTTATTCACTTCATTTTAATTTACTAAACAATTTAGACACTGTACTGGAATTCCATATGTTAACACGTGTTTAGCGCGTTGTCAAGTACCTTTCCCTGCCGCCTTTTGTTAAACGCTTTTCTGTAATCTTCATCGACCGATTCCTCACTCTCTCTCTTTCTTTCTCCGTCTTTTTTTATTCGTACCGCCAATTATACTCATTACAAAAATCGCGCATACCGATTCGCATTTCTCTCGTTGACGCGCGCATTTTCTGTTCGCTCAAACGATCACCACAGGATCATCCTACATTTTTAACTATGTAATACGCATCAGATTCGAATTGTGTATGGCAATTGATTGAGGACATTCAGCTCGCAATTTCGATAGAATCCAATAAGCCATTCACGATGCTAACTTGCAAAAATATCTCAAAAACCGTTGACGTTTAAGCTTATGTTAACCGAGAGTTTTTTGCCTTATATGTAAATATAGGACGATTTGTTTTATCACCCCGTATAATGAAAGGGTTGTTGGTGAAAGAAAATTTTAGTGAGCAAGGGACACTATAAAATATTGGTCGTACCGTGCTGCAAGTTACGTACGTCATATCTAATATTCCTTTGGCAGATGGAACGAATGGTTTTTGAACTTTCTGCATCATAAAGGGCAATAGCTTCTGTGCTTTCAGAGGCGCTTGATACCAATTACTATTATAACTGCAACGTGATCGTACAAAAGCGTAATTAATAATGTAATTTCAGAAAAGTAACTATTTTTATAAGAACGCGCTCCGAACCGCCTTCTTATTCAAGGCATTTACAGGTTTCACTTCGTGGACAACATTAATAATTACTTTCATGATACGAATAATAATTGTCATGGTAACACGTATATACCAAAACGAGTAAAAATATAGAAGCACGCGACTCAGATATAACTTGATTGAGAAAATAACGCAAAGAATATAGATTTAGCATTAAATTTATATAACGAAAGAGAAATTTGGAAATTGCAAATGAGTGAAACACAATTACAGTTTGTGGAAGAGTTCGGAACTACGATCCACCACGTTTTGTCCAGGCGTGATATTTACGAACACCCCAAAATAATAAGCAGTCATCGCGAAGACCAATGCAAATACCACTACGAGATTTTTCGAGACCAAATTATCGTACATCTGAAAAAAGAAAGCTAGTATTCCATGATAGTTACACTTAAATAAAAGTTCTGCTTTATTGAAACTCCGATATCGGTGTTACTTACAGAACCAAGTGTAGCGGCGATGGCTAATACTATGAAGAAAAATTGTGCAGCGAAGAAGATCGAGTAACAGGATATTGCGAGGTTGATCCCTCTTAAACAAATGTGTTTGTATGTACTGGATAACCGGAATTAAATTCAAAAAAGGAATTATACCACGTGCAATTTTCCTGTGAAGCGTGTGCATTCTGATATATCATAGTATATGAGCAGGTCTTAAGCTGGTATAGAAAACGGAGCTTTTCTTAGGTTTTATTGAGATATTAAACTTTATGATCGATAAAAGTATTGGCTATGTTTACCAAAAATTATATCAACCGACATGTATCCACCTATACAATTAATATCATATACCGATAGTAGAAAGTAGATGGTATAAAGATTTAACATTTAAGATAAGAACGATTATTGTAGCGCCAGATCTCATACATATTATCATAATCGATCGCGGAGATCTGAATTATACATCAATTCTAGTAAAAACGTTATTAACTTCAGCAATGATGCGGATGGAATGACAACTAAAGACAGTAACTAGAGTGTCAAATTCCGATTCAAGTTTTGCCATTAAACTATTTAACCCAGAATATAATCTTTTATCGTGATTCATCTCGACCCTGTACGAAAACTTCAAAATGACTATTTTCCATTATTCATGATAAATAAACTTGTCGTAGAATGCTAATTATAAGTAATGTCGCAAGCTGCTTCAAGAATTAAAGTAATAAATGTGCCTTAAGCTGACTAATAGTTCCATAATTACACACATACACAAGATTCATAAGCATGTATATACAACCTGGTTGTGAATAACACGTACTTTACAATCTTCGACTGCAGCGCCACCACACTTAATATTCGTTGGCGAATCACCGCTTTCTTTTGGCTGTCGCACATCGACTGTACGTCGTCAAACACGTGTTCCAACCGATATCTAAATATGGATATATTCATATATCGGTGCGCGTGCGTGTGTTGTGTGAGGACTGCACTTGTGGAATGCTAGACTTGTTTGCATTTGGGCATTTTATTCTCTTACAATAAAATGGATCACTAATACGATCTCGTATACGAAAACTGAAGTCTAATAATAATACAAATCGGTCGTTGACCTCTGTATAATTTCGAAATATCTACGCTTTCTCTACAAGGGGGCACCGCAAAGATCAGGCTAAACAATATCACAGATTAGCACTTACCCCGCGATGCAGTACATTCCGGAAATATAATAAAAAATTGCTATATACATCAGATCCGCTGCTAAAATGACGATGATCCCTACCGCGACCACGCACTGAAGCTTCAGAACAATATAAATGTTGTGCTTGTGACGGTCCGTTAAATATCCAGCTTGGGTTAGAGGTTTCTCCGTACGAGATTCTTCCAAAGGCTTTATCTTATCCAAAATACTCGGAGTGAATAGCATCAATGTAATACCGTTCAAAGCCCCCAATGCCAAGACTGAAATCATAAAAACGTATTTCTAAACTTCAAAGAGGTGAAGACCTCTCTTAAGCCTCATGCATATACGTTCTTTAGAGTCAAAAGATTGTTACAGATTCTCATACACTAACTTCCAGAAATTCTACCCGGCAACATTCAAATGATTTTTTTTTTTTAATCAATTATCAACACCTGCTGCTAAGCTCATTTTGCCTAAGACCTCCTGTTTTAACCAGTTCTATACGAGCGCTGGGTATATCCGGTATGGATGTGACATGTATTGTTTTGTATATATAGTTTTGTGTATAATCTTGTATTTAATTCTGCATATTATCTGATATAAGTGTTACTTATATAATTGATAGCATTTTAAATCAATACCTTTTAATATTAAAGCTATAAAGAACTCTTGTTATAGGAAACGCAGGTTTTATTAACCGCAGTTCTTATTAAATTTTTACACAAACGAGGATCGAACAAGTGCGCATGTTGCGCATGGCACCTCGTCCAGCGGGAGTGTCACGGCGAACAGAGCGCTCGTATCGAAAGGGTTAAGGAGGACTTCGAGCCATCAGAGCGACGATATACATGTCGCATTGAAAAACCCGTGGTGGAGTCACCCGACTTTGTAACGTTCCTGTGCTCGTAAAGCTTACTGGTGTACATCTTCCCCAATGTCCATCCCTCAGAAGCGGACCTCTTCATGATCTCAATTTCGTTCTCGAATCTTAAAGCTTCGCAATCGAGCGTAATAAATTCCAGTATATCTCTTATCTGCAATTTGACAAATTTATGCGTAAACAATCTTCACACGAAGTGTAAGTAACTAAAGTTCGTATCATCGATGGTTTGTAAGAGATTTAGGGGTATATTTATAATACTTACGGCTTCGATTTTAATCCAACAAGTAAAGTATTTTAAAAAAGCCAGTGCCAAGAAAGAGAAGAGGGTAAGCATACGCATAAGTTGTTCAATCTTGCTTTTTCCATTAATAAACTCGTTTATCTGTACAAAGATATTCGCATTTGCAATTTGTTGTTTCACGCCCAAAAATGCTTTGGCCCCTTCTGATTTAATTGTGTCTTACGGACAAAAGGCATACATCATATTCGACAAACATGAACACCAAATACACACTATTAATGCATAAACGCATCGTTGCCTGAGTTCTTGGTTTACCCTCGTAAGCGAAAATTTTGAACACCATTTAATTTCTAGTCTGATATTTGTTTCGCGTATTCTGTAATATATCGTTCTAAGACTAATTAAGAAGTAGATTACTATAGGCATTGGTTTACTACGTAATCTATGACTATTAGTTTCATTCGTTGTGACTGTCAGTTAGACGTTTGAGTTTGAATACGACGAATTAATCGTTATAGCTAAGAGTCGAATACTGCACCTCAGTGACAAAAGTTATTATAGGCACTAGACAAATCACGGCTCTTATAAGGTACTTCTTTCTACCAAAGTCGTATGGCCATTGGCCGACAAGTAGTAGAAACTTCCGACTCATCTTAAACAGTGGATACCCGTAGAGAACCATTCCCCTTCGAAAGCTGACGACCGACTGTTACGAGGAGGGGGAATTAGACTCCGTAGAAACATGAAACTTGCCTTGGACGTGAATATTCTTTTTTTTTTAATATATTTTCGGCTGCACAAATTCTGTTTATTGTAAAGGCAACATTGTACGACTGTAAGATAATAAGCAGAAGATCGTGGCTGATGTGCCGCGTACTTTTGTCGCTGCATATTAAATGAACGCAACCCGCTCATTGGGTATCGATCGGGCGCTTCCTGGTCCGTGTCGTGTGATGCGTCCAAATGTATACTTAAAGAAAATATGTACAGGGGCCCCATGAACGTAATTTTCGTACTTTGAGGGCTTTTATATAATTTTTCGAGGAAGGTAAAAATACGAAGGAAGAGCGCAGTCGGCATTCAACCTTCCTCTAGTCAACATTCGTTTTGCGTTCTCCACAAGTCGCCCGATTGCTCTTTGCTCGCAGTGCGTTAGATATATTCTTTCAAAACAGTGTGAAGTAGTGGACATAAAAATAAACGTGCGCGTGCATTTGTGTTTAAGGTGGTGTTAAACAACATGTGTCTTTTGAAAGATAATATTTTCCGCGTATGCTTTAGTCTACAAATTACGGAATCATTAACTGAATAAATATTACTTTAGTGTACCTTAATTTAATATGGCTATAAGTCCATTGGTTGAACATTTGTGCGGGATCTAGCAAGAATTTAGCATTAGATAGAGAATCCATATGGAAATTCTACTTTAATAATAATGTACTTATTTCACCGTGTTTTATTCTACATATCTTGTTACATATTAATAACCATTAAAATATTCATTTCATCTTAATCAACTAGTTATAATACGCGCAGTTTCAACAATGTCTGCACAGAATATTTCATTTTTTATTTGTTTTGAGACACGTAAAGCACTAATCTACGTTCTATCAAGAATAAATTCTAGCGCTATGTTTAACTGAAACGTGAATAAGTAGCCTCTTGGATTTACAGCGAGTCCCTTATTTCCTTTTTATTTTTTAAAAGAAGACATCATCATGTAGTACGAGAATGATGCTTGCACGATCTGAAATAATAAAATAAAAATTACAATATACGTATCACATACGTACACACATTATTATATAAAAAGTATTATGGCCTATATTTTTTGCAATGCGTTTATTTTTCACTTCGTGATTTTTTTTATCGGATTCAATTTTATGCATGACCGTCAGAATGTTGAATATCCTATTTAGAATAACGTATTTTTCATAATCGTGAGTAACCGTAATAACACGTCATAACGCGGCGGCAGACTTACACGGTATTAAGTGAGAAAACATTTAACAGATATTACTACTTGGAACACAATATACTCGTTGAAAAAGTCTTAGTGGGCGCAGGTGGAAACATCAATTACTTTCAATATGTGCACATTTTTGTACGACAGCACCATCACTGATTCGCGATTGACTTTTGGATATTTGCAAAGGCTGCTTCTCATGACCTTCTTACATTTCCATACACATTTCGAATCTTCTTGCAAATTCGCGTACTGTTTCTAAAATGCAGCGAAAATCTGCCCCTTCCCTTGCCCCTCCCCTTCCCGTTCAAACAATCAACACGCGATCATCCTATATTTGTAACATTGTAATACGAATCAGATTCGAAACGTGTATGGGAATCGATCGAGTACATTCAGCGCGTAATTTCCCAACACTGGGGCAAACGTTGCACGCGGCGATAGAATCCAATAAGTCATTCACGATGCAAAGTTGCAAAAATATTTCAAAAACATTTGGCGCTTAAGCTTATGTTAACTGTTACTTTTGTGCGTTATATGTAAACGTGGAACGATTTGTTTTATCATCCTGTATAACGAAACTGGTTTAGGTGAGAGAAGATTATAGTGAGCAATAGACATTATAAAATCTCGGACGTACCGTGCTGCAAGTTTCGTACGTCATATCCAATATTCCTTCGGCAGATAGAATAAATGGTTTTCGCGCTTTCTGCATCATAAACGGTATTAGCTTCTGTGCTTTCACAGGCGCTTGATACCAGTTACTACAATAGCTGCAACGTGTTCGTACAAAAGCGTAATTAATAATGTCATTTCGGAACAGGAACGATTTCCATAAAAACACGCTTCGAACAGCTTTATAATTTAAAGCATCTACAGGTTTCACTTGGAAGACAATATTAATCAATAATTACTTTCACGATTTGAATAATATAATCGAGATAACACGTGAATATCAAAGTACGTAGAAATGTAAAAGTACGCGACTCGAATATAACTTAATTGAGAAAATAACGCAAAGAATATACATTTAGTTTTACATTTATGTAAAAGGGAAATTTGCCAATCGTAAGTGAGTGAAACACAATTACAGTTTGTGGAAAAGTTCGGAACTGCGATCCACCACGTTTTGTCCAGGCGTGATATTTACGAATACCCCTAAATAATAAGCAATCATCCCGAAGACGAATATCAGTACCATTACAAGATTTTTCGAGACCAAGTTATCCTGCATCTGAAAAAATTTACACTTTAATTCGTGTCTTGCCTTTTTGAAATTTCGATACCAGTGTTACTTACAGAACCAAGTCCTGCGGCGATGGCTAATACTACGAGGAAAAATTGCGCAGCGAAGAACATCGGGTAACAGGACGTTACGAGGTTGATCCCTCTTAAACAAATGCGCATATATGTATTGGATAACTGGTATTAAATTAAAAAAGGAATAGTGCTATGCATATGGTATTAAATTAAAAAGGAATAGTGCCATCCATATGCATATGGAATAGAAGCCTGTGCATTCTAATGTAGTAAATGAGTAGGTCTTAAACGGACATAGAGAACGGAGCTTTTTTTACGTTTTATTGAAATATTAAACTTTATGATGGATAAAACTGTTTGCTACGTTTTACAAACTCTAGGCGCGGTGTATCGAAAACAGTATTAACGGACAGATATGCACCAAACATTCATTGACTTTCATCTCTACTCAACAATTCTTAGCTGTTATGTAACGCAGATGGTATAAAGATTTAGTGATTGCTATAACACCAGATATGATGCATATTATCACGATCGATTGTGGGGATTTAAATTATATATTAACTTGGTTAAAGTTTAATAAATGTAGTAAAGTTCTTGAAAATAAATTTATCCGGAAACTTAAAAGAAACTTGAAAACTATTTTGGATTGATAAGCATGCACTTACAACCTAGTTATGAAAATACGAACTTCCCAATTTTCGACTGCTGCGTCACCAAATTTAATATTCGCTGATGAATTACCGCATTCTTCTGTCTGTCGGACATCAACTGTACGTCGTCAAACATGTGTTCCAACCGATACCTAAAACATTACGACCTACGAGTAAGTCGGAATTTCATACATATACATTAAAAATCAGCTGGGAAGAATCAATACGCAGAATAATCACAATCGTGTAATCGGCTAGCTGGCTCAGGTAGTCAGACTAGCGGTTGGACTGAAAAATTTGGATACGGATGCGTCTGTTGTGTTGGACACTTGTTTGCTTTGGGGCAAGGATATTTTATTTTCTTCGAATAAACCTTGATATTAAGCTTAATTCTGATAATAATACCAATTGTTAGTTGACCTGTGTATAATTTCCAAAAAGTATCGCTTTCTTTATAACGGTGCATCGCAAAGACCTGGGTAAATAATGTCACAGATTGACACTTACCCCGCGACGCAGTACATTCCGGAAATATAATAAAAAACTGCTATATAAAGCAGATCCGCTGTTAAACTGATGATAAGCCCTACCACGACCACGCACTGAAGTTTCAGAACAATGTAAATGTTGTGCTTGTGTTGGTCGGTTGTATATCCAGCCTGAGATAGAAATTTCTCCGTCCGAGATTCTTCCAAAGGCTTTATCATATCCAAAATACTCGGGGCGAATAGCACCAATATAATACCAATCAAAGCCACCAATATGAAGACTGAAATCAAAAAAACGTGTTTAAACACTTCAGAAAGGTGTGGACGTCGCTTAATTCTCATGCGTATACGTTTTTCAGAGTCAAAAGATTCTTAGAGGTTCTCACACAATGACTTGTGCACATTTTACCCGGCAACATACAAATGATTTTTTCTTTAATTAATTATCAGCACCTGCTGCTAAGGTCATTTTGCCTAGAACCTCCTGTTTTAAGGAGGACTTCGGACCATCAGAGCTATAGTACACGTGTCACATGATAAAACCAGAGGTGCTGGACGGAATTTACCCCACTTTGTAATGTTCCTATGTTCGTAAAGCTTACTGGTGTATGCCTTCCCCAATGCCCATCCCTCAGCAGCGGACCTCTTCATGATCTCAATTTCGTTTTCGCATCTTAAAGCTTCGCAATCGAGCGTAATAAGTTCCAGTATATCTTTTATCTGTAATTTGGCAAATTTGAAGTCAGTGTAAATAACTCAAGTCCGCAACATCGATAGCCTACATGAGATTTAGGGGCATGTTTATAATACTTACGACTCCAATTTTGACCCAGCAATTAAAATATTTTAGAAAAGCTAGTGCCAAGAAGGAGAAGAGGGAAAGTACGCGCATAAGCTGCTCAATCTTGCTTTTCCCGTTAATAAACTCGTTTATCTGAACAAAGATATTCGTATTTAGAATTTGCCGTTTCGCGTCAAAAAATGCGTTGACCCCTTCTGTTTAAATTGTGTCTAACGGACGAGAGGCATACATCATATTCGACAAACGTGTACACGAAATATATATTATTTATTTAAAAATCCATAGTCGCCCTAACTGCTTGGTTTATCTTTGTAAGCCCAAATGTTAACCGTAATTTTATGTCCAACCGCACATTTACTTCGCGTACTTTATAACATTTCGTACTAAGATTACTTAGGAAGAAGATTGCTACGCGCATTGTCTTACAAGGCTACAAAGACTATTAATTTCTTTCGTTGTTACCGCTACTTGGACGTTTGAGTTTGCGTACGACGAATAATAGGAAACAGTCGAATACTTCACCTCAGTGACAAAAGTTATTATAGGGACTACACAAATCACGGCCCTTATAAGGTACTTCTTTCTACTAAAGTCATATGGCCATTGGCCGACAAGTAGTAGAAACTTCCGACTGATCTTAAACAGTGGATACTCGTAGAGAATCATTCTTGTTCGAAAGCTGACGACCGACTGTTACGTTCTACTAAAGTCATATGGCCATTGGCCGACAAGTAGTAGAAACTTCCGACTGATCTTAAACAGTGGATACTCGTAGAGAATCATTCTTGTTCGAAAGCTGACGACCGACTGTTACGAGGGGGGGGAAATAGACCCGTCGAACCATGAAACTCACCTCAGACTTGAATATTTTTTTTTTAATATATCTCCGTCTGAAGATGTTCTATTTATTGTAAAGGCAACTGTGTACGACTGTAAGATAATAAGCTGAAGATCGTGGCTGATGTACCGCGTATTTTTGTCGCTGCATATTTAATGAACGCAACCCGCTCATTGGGTATCGATCGGGCGCTTCCTGGTCCGTGTCGTGTGATGCGTCCAAATGTATACTTAAAGAAATTATGTACAGGGGCCCCATGCACGTAATTTTCGTATTTTGAGAGCTCTTCTACAATTTTTCGGGGGAGGTAGAAATACGCAGGAAGAGCGCAGTCGGCATTCAACCTTCCTCTAGTCAACATCCGCCATGCGTTCTTCACAAGTGGCCCGATTGCTCTCTGCTCGCAGTGCGTTAGATATATTCTTTCAAACAGTGTGAAGTGGTGGGCATAAAAATCAATGTGCGCTTACATTTTTGTTTAAGGTAGTGTAAAACAAAATGTGTCTTTTGAAAGATAATTTTTTGCACGTATGTTTTATTCTATAAATTACGCAATTATTAATCGAATAAATGTTATTTTAGTGTACTTTGATTTATATGTCTATAAGTCCATTTGTTGAACACATAAATCCATACAGAGATTCTATTGAACTTTAATAATAATGCATTTTACCGTGTTTTATTTCGCATATCTTGTTATATATTAACGACTATTAAAATATTCGCTTCATCTTAATCAACTAGTAATAATACGCGTAGTATCAACAATGTCTGCATAGAATTTTTTTTCCTTTTTTTTTTTGAAACACTTGAAGCACTAATCTGCGTTCTATCAAGAATAAATTCTAGCGCCATGCTTAACTGAAACGTGAAGTAAGTAGCCTGTTGGATTTACAGCGAGTCCTCTATTTCTTTCTTATTTTTTAAAAGAAGACATCATCATGTAGTACGAGAAAGATGCTCGCACGATCTGAAACGTATTATACGTACACTTATTATTATATAACAATTATTATGGCTTATATTTTTTACAACGCGTTTATTTTCCACTTAATGATTTTTTTATAGGATTCAATTTTATGCATGACCGTCAAAATTTTGAATATCCTATTTAGAATAACGTATTTTTCATAATCGTGAGTAACCGTAATAACACGTCATAACGCGGCGACAGACTTACACGGTATTAAATGAGAAAACAGATATTACTACTTGAAACACAATATACTCGTTGAAAAAGCCTTAGTAGACACAGGTAGAAACGTCAAATACTTCCGATATGTGAACATTTTAGTACAAGAGCATCACCAATGAATCACGATTGGCTTTGGGATATTTACAAAGGTTGCTTATCGTGTCCTCCTTACATTTCCACACACGTTTCGAGTCTTCTTGCAATTTTGCGTACTGTCTTTAAAATGTAGCGAAAATCTGCCCCTTCCGTATTACAGAGATACGTCGTTATTTTTGGTGCAATACTTTACGTAAGAAGACATCTTGTCTATAATCACTGCGTCATCGATGCGTGGTGCAAGTCTCGACAGGTCGCTGTGGGCAGTCGCGTGAGGACCCTCGCACGAACGACACGCCTCCACCCATTTTTAAGAATAAAATAAATAAAGCACCTTGTTATATATACTCTACGCAATTGTCAACTTTTTGCGAAAATTATCCCCATTGATTCTTTCATGCAATTGTCGTCATCTCTTTATTCATTTCTTTTTAATTTACAAAACAGTTTAGACACTGTATTGGAATTCCATACGTTAACATTTGTTTAGTGCGTTGTCAAGTGCCTTTCTTGCCGCCTTTTCTTTGACGCCTTTCTGTAATATTCATCGATCGAGACCTCCCTCTCTCGGTCTCTCTCTTTCTTTCTCTCTCTCTCTCTCTCTCTCTCTCTTTACTCGTATCGCCAATTATACTCATTACAAGAATCGCGCATACCGATTCGCATCTGTCTCCTCGACGCGCGCATTTTCTGCTCTTTCAAACGATCACCACGCGATATTGGTATATTTGTAACATTGTAATACGCATCAGATTCGAAACGTGTATGGGAATCGATCGAGTACATTCAGCGCGTAATTTCCCAACACTGGGGCAAACGTTGCACTCGACGATAGAATCTAATAAGTCATTCGCGATGCTAAGTTGCAAAAATATTTCAACATTTGGCGCTTAAGCTTACGTTAACTGTTACTTTTTTGCGTTATATGTAAACATGGAACGATTTGTTTTATCATCCTGTATAACGAAACTGGTTTAGGTGAGAGAAGATTATAGTGAACAATAGACATTATAAAATCTCGGACGTACCGTGCTGCAAGTTTCGTACGTCATATCCAATATTCCTTCGGCAGATAGAATAAATGGTTTTCGCGCTTTCTGCATCATAAACGGTATTAGCTTCTGTGCTTTCACAGGCGCTTGATACCAGTTACTACAATAGCTGCAACGTGATCGTACAAAAGCGTAATTAATAATGTCATTTCGGAACAGGAGCGATTTCCATAAAAACACGCTTCGAACAGCTTTATAATTTAAAGCATCTACAGGTTTCACTTGGAAGACAATATTAATCAATAATTACTTTCACGATTTTAATAATATAATCGAGATAACACGTGAATATCAAAGCACGTAGAAGTGTAGAAGTACGCGACTCGGATATGACGTAATGGCGAGAATGACGAAAAGAATATACATTTAATTTTAAATTTATATAAAAAAAGGGAAATTTGAAAATCGTAAATGAGTAAAACACAATTACAGTTTATACAAGAGTTCGGAACTGCGATCCACCACGTTTTGTCCGGGAGTGATATTTACGAATACCCCTAAATAATAACCTATCATCCCGAAGACGAATATCAGTACCATTGCAATATTTTTCGAGACCAAATTATCCTGCATCTGAAAAAAATTACACTTAAATTGAAGTCTTGCCTTTTTCAAATTTAGGCACCAGTGTTACTTACAGAACCAAGTACCGCGGCGATGGCTAATACTACGAGGAAAAATTGCGCAGCGAAGAACATCGGGTAACAGGACGTTACGAGGTTGATCCCTCTTAAACAAATGCGCATATATGTATTGGATAACTGGTATTAAATTAAAAAAGGAATAGTGCTATGTTTGCATCTTGGTAAGTTTTTCCTTCGAAGCCTGTGCATTCTGATATAGTAAATGAGTAGGTCTTAAACGGGCATAGAGAACGGAGCTTTTTTTATGTTTTATTTCAATATTAAACTTTATGATGGATAAAAGTGTCGGCTACGTTTTACAAATTCTAGGCGCGGTGTATCGAAAACAGTATTAACGGACAGATATGCACCAAACATTCATTGACTTTCATCTCTACTCAACAATTCTTAGCTGTTATGTAACGCAGATGGTATAAAGATTTAGCATTTATGATAAAAGTGATTGCTATAACACCAGATATGATGCATATTATCACGATCGATTGTGGTGATCTAAATTATATATTAACTTGGTTAAATTTTAGTAAATTCAGCAGGGTGCAGCAAATACTGCTGCACCCTATTCGGAAACTTGAAAGTTACTATTTTCTATAATGTATGATAAATGAACTTGTGGTAAAGCGTCAAATGTAGGTAACGTCGCAAGCTGCTCCAAAAATTAAAGTAATAAATATGCCCTAAGATGATTACTGGTGTCGTAACTAGACTACGTATGCAGGATTTATAAGCATGCACTTACAACCTAGTTATGAAAATACGAACTTCCCAATTTTCCACTGCTGCGTCACCAAATGTAATATTCGCCGACGAATCACCGCTTTCTTTTGTCTGTCGGACATCAATTGCACGTCGTCAAACATGTGTTCCAACCGATACCTAAAACATTACGATCTACGAGTAAGCCGGAATTTCATACATATATTAAAAATCAGCTGGGAAGAATTAATACGCAGAATAATCACAATCGTGTAATCGGCTAGCTGGCTCAGGTAGTCAGACTAGCGGTTGGACTGTAAAATTTGGATACGGATGCGTCCGTTGTGTTGGACACTTGTTTGCTTTGGGGCACGGATATTTTATTTTCTTTGAATAAACTTCGATATTAAACTTAATTCTGATAATAATACTAATTGGTAATTGACCTCTGTATAATTTCCAAAAAGTATCGCTTTCTTTATAACGGTGCATCGCAAAGAGCTAGTTAAAGAATATCACAGATTAATACTTACCCCGCGACGCAGTACATTCCGGAAATATAATAAAAAACTGCTATATAAAGCAGATCCGCTGCTAAAATGACGATGATCCCTACCACGACCACGCTTTGAAGCTTCAGAACAATATAAAAGTGGTGCTTGTGACGGGCGGTTAAATATCCAGTCTGAGATAGCAGTTTCTCCGTCCGAGATTCTTCCAAAGGCTTTATCACATCCAAAATACCCGGGGCGAATAGCATCAATATAATACCAATCAAAGCCACCAACATGAAGACTGAAATCAAAAAAACGTATTTGAACACTTCAGAAAGGTGTGGAGGTCGCTTAATTCTCATGCGTATACGTTCTTCAGAGTCAAAAGATTCTCAGAGATTCTCATACAATGACTTGTGGACATTTTACCCGGCAACATACAAATGATTTTTTCTTTAATTAATTATCAGCACCTGCTGCTAAGGTCATTTTGCCTAGAACCTCCTGTTTTAAGGAGGACTTCGGACCATCAGAGCTATAGTACACGTGTCACATGATAAAACCAGAGGTGCTGGACGGAATTTACCCCACTTTGTAATGTTCCTATGTTCGTAAAGCTTACTGGTGTATGCCTTCCCCAATGTCCATCCTTCAGCAGCGGACCTCTTCATGATCTCAATTTCGTTTTCGCATCTTAAAGCTTCGCAATCGAGCGTAATAAGTTCCAGTATATCTTTTATCTGTAATTTGGCAAATTTGAAGTCAGTGTAAATAACTCAAGTCCGCAACATCGATAGCCTGCATGGGATTTAGGGGCATGTTTATAATACTTACGACTCCAATTTTGACCCAGCAATTAAAATATTTTAGAAAAGCTAGTGCCAAGAAGGAGAAGAGGGAAAGTACGCGCATAAGCTGCTCAATCTTGCTTTTCCCGTTAATAAACTCGTTAATCTGAACAAAGATATTCGTATTTAGAATGTGCCGTTTCGCGTCAAAAAATGGGTTGACCCCTTCTGTTTAAATTGTGTGACGAGAGGCATACATCATATTCGACAAACGTGAAAACGAAATATATATTATTTATTTAAAAATCCATAGTCGCCCTAACTGCTTGGTTTATCTTTGTAAGCCCAAATGTTAACCATAATTTTATGTCCAACCGCACATTTACACCGCGTGCTTTATGACATTTCGTACTAAGATTACTTAGGAAGTGGATCGCTACGCGCATTGCCTTACTAGGCTATCAAAGACTATTAATTTCATTCATTGTTACCGCTACTTGGACGTTTGAGTTTGCGTACGACGAATAATAGGTAAGAGTCGAATACTTCACCTCAGTGACACAAGTTATTATAGGGACTACACAAATCACGGCCCTTATAAGGTACTTCTTTCTACTAAAGTCATATGGCCATTGGCCGACAAGTAGTAGAAACTTCCGACTGATCTTAAACAGTGGATACTCGTAGAGAATCATTCTTGTTCGAAAGCTGACGACCGACTGTTACGTGGAGGGGGAAATAGACCCGTCGAACCATGAAACTCACCTCAGACTTGAATATTTTTTTTTTAATATATCTCCGTCTGAAGATGTTCTATTTATTGTAAAGGCAACTGTGTACGACTGTAAGATAATAAGCTGAAGATCGTGGCTGATGTACCGCGTATTTTTGTCGCTGCATATTTAATGAACGCAACCCGCTCATTGGGTATCGATCGGGCGCTTCACGGTCCCCTTCGTGACACGTCTAAATGTATACTTAAGAAATTAAGTGCAGGAGCCCCACGAACGTAATTTTCGTATTTTGAGAGCTCTTCTACAATTTTTCGGGGGAGGTAGAAATACGAAGGAAGAGCGCAGTCGGCATTCAACCTTCCTCCAGTTAACATCCGCTTTACGTTCTCCACAAGTGGCCTGATTGCCCTCTACTCGTAGTCCGTTAGATATATTCTTTCAAAACAGTGTGAAGTGGTGAAAATAAAAATAAATGTGCGCGTGCATTTGTGATTAAGGTAGTGTAAAACAACATGTGTCTTTTGAAAGATAATATTCTCCACGTATGTTTTATTCTATAAATCACGCAATCGTTAATTGAATAAATATTATCACAGTGTACCTTGATTTAATATGGCTATAAGTCGATTGGTTGAACACTTGTGCGGGATTTAGCAAGAATTTAGCATTGGATGCAGAGACATAAATACATACAGCAATTCTACTTTAATAATGAGGCACTTATTTCACCGTGTTCTTTACCACATATCTTTTTATATATTAACGACTATTAAAATATTCGTTTCGTTGTAATGAACTACTTATAATACGCGTAGTATCAACAATGTCTGCACAGAATATTTCATTTTTTATTTGTTTTGAGACACGTGAAGCACTAATCTGCGTTCTATCGAGAATAAATTCTAGCGCCGTGCTTAACTGAAACGTGAAGTAAGTAGCCTGTTGGATTTACAGCGAGTCTTCTATTTCTTTTTTATTTCTTAAAAGAAGACATCATCATGTAGTACGAGAAAGATGCTCGTACGATCTGAAACGTATTATACGTACACTTATTATTATATAACAATTATTATGGCTTATATTTTTTACAACGCGTTTATTTTCCACTTAATGATTTTTTTTATAGGATTCAATTTTATGCATGACCGTCAAAATTTTGAATATCCTATTTAGAATAACGTATTTTTCATAATCGTGAGTAACCGTAATAACACGACATAACGCGGCGGCAGACTTACACGGTATTAAGTGAGAAAACATTTAACAGATATTACTACTTGGAACACAATATACTCGTTGAAAAATACTTAGTGGGCGCAGGTGGAAACATCAATTACTTCCAATATGTGCACATTTTTGTACGACAGCATCATCACTGATTCGCGATTGACTTTTGGATATTTACAAAGGCTGCGATCACCATACGATCATCCTATATTTGTAACATTGTAATACGAATCAGATTCGAAACGTGTAGGGGAATCGATCGAGTACATTCAGCGCGTAATTTCCCAACACTGGGGCAAACGTCGCACGCGACGATAGAATCCAATGTCATTCACTTTTTTCATTCACATTACTGCGACTTTTTTACCTTATATGTAAACATGGAAAGATTTGTTTTATCACCTCGTGTAACGAAACTGATTTAGGTGAGAGAAAATTATAGTGAGCTATAGACATTATAAAATCTCGGACGTACCGTGCTGCAAGTTTCGTACGTTATATCCAATATTCTTTCAGTAGATAGAATAAATGGTTTTCGAACTTTCTGCATCATAAACAGCATTAGTTTCTGTGATTTCAGAGGCGCTTGATACCAGTTACTACTATAGCTGCAACGTGAATGTACAAAAGCATTATTAATGAAGTCATTACAGAAAAGTAACAATCTCCATAAGTACATGCCCCGAACAGCTTTATAATTCAAAGCATTTACAGGTTTCACTACGTGGACAATATTAATCAATAATTACTCTCATGATTTGCATAACAATAATCATGATGACACGTGTAAAACAAAACGCGTAGAAATATAGAAACACGAGACTCGAATATAACTTAATTGAGAAAATAACGCAAAGAATGTAGATTTACTTTGAAATTGATGAAACGAAAGAGAAATTTGCAAATCGTAAATGAGTGAAACACAATTACAGTTTGTGGAAGAGTTCGGAACTGCGATCCACTATGTTTTGTCCAGGCGTGATATTTACGAATACCCCAAAATAATATCCAGTTATCGCGAAGACCAATGCAACTATGACTGCTAGATTTCTCGAGACCAAATGATCGTGTAACTGAAAAAAGAGAGCAAGTATTCGATGTCTGTAACAAGGTATAGTGGAAATAGGAGATTTATGCTTAAATAAAAGTCCTGCCTTTTGGCAATTTCGATGCCAGTGTTACTTACAGTACCGAGTGCCGCGGCGATGGCTAATACCACGACGAAAAATTGCGCAGCGAAGAACTTCGGGTAACAGGACATTACGAGGTTGGTCCCTCTTAAACAAATGCGCATATATATATAATTTTGTAATTAAGGTTTTGTCGTTAAAATATTTAGCAAGGAATATGATCTTTTACCGTAATTTACTTGCACCCTGTACGGAAATTTCAAAATTACTATTGTCCATAATTCATGATAAGTAAACTTGTGGTAGAATGTAAAATATAGGTAATGTCGCAGGCTGCATCAAGAATTAAAGTAATAAATGTGCCTTAAGCTGATTAATAGTTCCATAATTACACACATACACAAGATTTATAAGCATGGTTGTGTATAATACGTACTTTACAATCTTCGACTGCAGCGCGACCACATTTAATATTCGCTGGCGAATCACCGCTTTCTTTTGGCTGTCTGACATCAACTGTACGTCGTCAAACATGTGTTCCAATCTATACCTGAAACAATATGATCCAGATGTAAATGGCAATTTCATATTGATATATTCAAGAATCAGCTCGGAAGGATTATCACGCAGGACTACCAGAATTGCGTAATTGTCAGGCTAGACTGCGCGTGTGGAATGCTAGACTTGTTTGCTTTAGGGCATCTCTTTTTTTTTTTCAATAAAATGAATCACTAATACGATCTCGTGTATTAAAACTTAAGTCTCATAATAATACAAATCGGTTGTTGACCTCTGTATAATTTCTCTACGAGGGGGCACCGCAAAGACCTGGTTAAATAATGTCACAGATTAACACTCACCCAGCGACACAGTACATTCCGGCAAAATAATAAACAATTGCTATATACATCAGATCCCCTGCTAAACTGACGATGATTCCTACCACGACTATACTCTGAACCTTCAGAACAACATAAAAGTTGTGCCTGTGATGGTCGGGTAAATATCCAGCCTGAGATAGAAGTTTCTCCGTTCGAGATTCTTCCAAAGGCTTTATCATATCCAAAATACTCGGGGCGAATAGCATCAATATAATACCAATCAAAGCCACCAACATGAAGACTGAAATCAAAAAAAACTTAATTAAACACTTCAGAAAGGTGTGGAGGTCGCTTAATTCTCAAGCGCATACGTTCTTCGGAGTCAAAAGATTCTCAGAGATTCTCATACAATGACTTGTGGACATTTTACCGGGCAACATACAAATGATTTTTTCTTTAATTAATTATCAGCACCTGCTGCTAAGGTCATTTTGCCTAGAACCTCCTGTTTTAAGGAGGACTTCGGACCATCAGAGCTATAGTACACGTGTCACATGATAAAACCAGAGGTGCTGGACGGAATTCACCTCACTTTGTAATGTTCCTATGTTCGTAAAGCTTACTGGTGTACGTCTTCCCCAATGCCCATCCCTCAGCAGCGGACCTCTTCATGATCTCAATTTCGTTTTCGCATCTTAAAGCATCGCAATCGAGCGTAATAAATTCCAGTATATCTCTAATCTGTAATTTGACAAATTTGTGCGTAAACATGTGCACTGCATGAGATTCAGTGCTATATTTATAATACTTACGACTCCGATTTTGACCCAACAATTAAAATATTTTATAAAAGCTAGTGCCAAAAAAGAGAAGAGGGAAAGCACGCGCATAAGTTGCTCAATCTCGCTTTTTCCAGTAATAAACTCGTGTATCTAAACAAAGATATTCGTATTTAGATTTTGCCGTTTAAAGTCAAAAATGTTTGACGCCTTCTGTTGAAATCGTGTCTAACGGACGAAAGGCATACATTACATTCGACAAACGTGAACGCCAAATATACATTATTAATTTATAAATCCATAGTCGCTTAATTACTTGATTTATCTTTGTGGGCCCAAATGTTAACCGCAATTTTATGTCCCGCCGTACATTCACTTCGCATACTTTATAACATGGCGTTCTAAAACTAATTATGAAGTAGATTGCTATGCGCATGGCTTTACTAGACTACTTTTTTTTTATATTTGATTATATTATCAAAGACCATTAATTTCATTCGTTGTTACCGCTACTTGGACGTTTGAGTATGAATACACGAATAAATCATAGTAGGCGAGAGTCGAATACTTCACCTCAGTGACAAAAGTTATTATAGGCACCAGACAAATCACGACCCTTATCAGGTACTTCTTTCTACCAAAGTCATATGGCCATTGGCCGACAAGTAGTAGAAACTTCCGACTCATCTTAAACAGTGGATACTCGTAGAGAGCCATTCCCCTTCGACAGTTGACGACCAACAGTTATGAAGAGGGGGAATCAGACTCCGTCAAATCCTGAAGCTTACCTTAGACTTGAATATTTTTTTTTAAATATATTTCCAGCTGAAGATGTTCTATTTATTGTAAAGACAACTGTGTACGACTGTAAGATAATAAGCAGAAGATCGTGGCCGATGTACCGCGTATTTTTGTCACTGCATATTAAATGAACGCAACCCGCTCATTGGGTATCGATCGAACACTTCGCTGTCCGTGTCGTGACGCGTCCAGATGTATACTTAAGGAAATTATGTACAGGAGCCCCATGCACGTAATTTTCGGATTTTGAGAGCTGTCATACTAATTTTTCGGGGGAGGTAGAAATACGAAGGAAGAGCGCAGTCGGCATTCAAACTTCCTCTAGTCAACATCCGTCTTGCGTTCTTCACAAGTGGCCCGATTGCTCTCTGCTCGCAGTGCGTTAGATATATTCTTTCAAACAGTGTGAAGTGATGGGCATAAAAATAAATGTGCGCGTACATTTGTGTTGAAGGTAGTGTAAAACAAAATGTGTCTTTTGAATGATAATTTTCTGCACGTATGTTTTATTCTACAAATTACGCAATCGTTAATTGAATAAATATTATCTTAGTGTACCTTAATTTGATATGTCTGTAAATCCATTCGTTGAACATTTGTGCGGGTTCTAGCGAGAATTCAGCATTGGATGCAGAGACGTAAATACATACAGAAATTCGACTTTAATAATAATGCACTTATTTCAATGTGTTTTATTCTACATATCTTGTTACATATTAACAACCACTAAAATATTCGTTTCATCTTAATCAACTAGTTGTAATACGCGTAGTATCAAGAATGTCTGCACAGAATATTTTATTTTTATTTTGTTTTAGGACACGTAATGCAATAAACACCATGCTTAATTGAAACATGAAGTAAGTAACCTGTTGAATTTACAGCGAGTCCTCTATTTCTTTTTTATTTTTTAAAAGAAGACATCATCATGTAGTACGAGAACGATGTCCGCACGATCTGAAATAATAAAGTAAAAAGCACAATATACGTACCACATACGTACACATTATTATATAACAATTATTATGGCCTATATTTTTTACAATGCGTTTATTTTCCACTTAATGATTTTTTTATAGGATTCAATTTTATGCTTGACCGTCAAAATTTTGAATATCCTATTTAGAATAACGTATTTTTGATAATCGAGAGTAACCGTAATGACACGTCATAACGCGGCGGCAGACTTACACGGTATTAAATGACAAAATATTTAACAGGTATTAGTACTTGGAACACAATATACTCGTTGAGAAAGTCTTAGTAGGCGCAGGTGGAAACGTAAATCACTTCCAATATGTGACCTTTTTTGTACGACATCATCAGGAAAGTGTTTTAGGGGGTAAAAAATATTAGTAAACAAGAGAGATTACAAAATATTGGACGTACCGTGCTGTAAGTTTCGTATGTCATATCCAATAGTCCTTGAGCAGATGGAACGCATGGTTTTCGAACTTTCTGCATCATAAACAGCATTAGCTTCTGTGATTTAAGAGGCGCTTGATACCAATTACTATTATAACTGTAACGTGATTGTGTAAAAACGTAATTAATAATGTCACTTCAGAAAAGTATCTACTTCTATAAGAACGCGCCCCGAAGGGCCTTCTGATTCAAGGTTTCACTTCGTGGACCACATTATTCAATAATACTTTCATGATCTGAATAATAATAATCACGATAACAAGTCTATACCAAAACGCGTAGAAACATAGAAGCCTGAGACCCAGATATGACGTAATTGAGAGAATAACGCAAAGAATGTACATTTAGTTTTTAATTTATATAACAGGGAAATTTGCAAATCATAAATGAGTGAAACATAATTACAGTTTGTGCAAGAGTTCCGAACTGCGATCCAACGCGTTTTGTCCAGGCGTGATATTCATGAACGCCCCAAAATAATAACCAGTCATCCCGAAGACCAATGCAAATACCACTACGAGATTTCCCGAGACCAAATGATCGTGTAACTGAAAAAAAGAATGCTAGTATTCGATGTCTGTAACAAGGTGTGCTGGAATTCGGAGACTTATACTTAACTAAAAGTCCTGCTTTTTTGAAATTTCGATACCAGTGTTACTTACCGTACCGAGTGACCCGGCGATGGCTAATACTACGACGAAAAATTGTGCAGCGAAGAAGATCGAGTAACAGGATGTGACGAGGTGGCCCACTCTTAAACAAATGTGAATATATGTATTGGGCAATCGTACCAAATTTTAAACACGAATTATGTTACGTTTGCATCTCGTTGGGATATCCCTTTGAAGCATGTACATTCTAACATAGTAAATGAAGACGTCTTAAACGAGCTTAAATAGATAACGGTGCTTTTCTTAGGTTTTACTGAAATATTAAACTTTACGATCGATAAAAGTGTGGGCTACGTTTTACAAACTCTTGGTGTAATGTGTCAAAGATAGTATCAACGGACATATAAGACCTATACAATTGATATCATTCACTGTGCATTGACTTTCATCTATACTTACAAATTTTTAGCTATTTACGTGACGCAGATAGCATAAAGGTTTATGATTAAATCGACTTTGCTGCAACGTCAGATCTCATACATATTATCACGATCGATTGCAAGGATCTGAATTATGTAGCAATTGGAATACAAATTTTGGTGACTTCGGCAATAACGCGGATGAAAACACAACTAAAGAGAGTTCCTAGAATATATTTTGTTATCCAAGTTTCGTCATTAACTATTTAACCCAGAATATGATCTTTTACCGTGATTTACCTGGGCCCTGTACGAAAACTTCAAAATCACTATTTTCCATTATTCATGATATATAAGTTTGTGGTAGAATGTAAAATATAGGTATTATCGCAAGCTGCTTAAAGAACTAAAGTAATAAATATGCTTTCAGGTGATTAATACACATGTATGTACAACCTGGTTTTAGATAATACGTACTTTGTAATATTCAACTGCAGCGCCACCACATTTAGTATTCGCTGGCGAATCACCGCTTTCTTTTGGCTGTCGGACATCAACTGTACGTCGTCAAACACGTGTTCCAACCGATACCTAAAACAATACGATCTAGATGTAAATGGGAATTTCATCATGATATTTTTAAGGATCAGCTCGGATGAATAAACACGCAGGATTATCAAAATCGCGTAATAGTCAGGCTAGACTGCGCGTGTGGAATTCTAGACTCGTTTGCTTTAGGGCATTTTATTCTCTCTCAATAAAATGAATCACTAATACGGTCTCCTATATTAATACGTAATTCTGATAATAATACAAATCGGTAATCGACCTCTGTATAATGTCCAAAAAATTTCGCTTCCTTTATCAGCGGACATCGCGAAGACCTGGTTAAATAATGTCACAGATTAACACTCACCCCACGATGCAGTACAATCCGGAAATATAATAAAGAATTGCTATGTACATCAGATCCGCTGCTAAACTGATGATGATCCCTACCACGACCACGCACTGAAGCTTCAGAACAATATAAATGTTGTGCTTGTGACGCTCGGTTAAATATCCAGCCTGGGATAGAGGTTTCTCCGTCCGAGGCTCTTCCAAAGGCTTTATCATATCTAGAACACTCGGGACGAATAGCATCGATGTAACACCGTTCAACGCCACTAATGCTAAGACTGAAATCATAAAAACGTATTTAACACGATGAGCGCCGCGTCAGCCATCGGTGGCTGACAGCGTACATGATATAGAACTAAAGGATTTATTTCCATTTCGACGGAATCTTATTTAGCGGGTAAGAATATAAAACGCACTTGGCGCGTAACGCCTTAAATGAATGCCTATAGGCATCTCATTCTAAACCTAAATATCATTTACTGGGATAAGAAACATTGGCCCTACAATATCAGCGCTTCTAAGCGGCGCGCGTGGCCTGGCGGGGACTTATTTAAAAATCGGCGTGGCGCTCAACGCGTTGAACACTTCAGAAATATCTGGATGTCGCTTAATTCTCGTGCATATATATTCTTTAGAATCAAAGGATCTATAGAGACTCTCCTACACTGACTCGCTGGAATTCTACACGTCAATGTTTAAATGATATTTTTTCTAATTCATCTTCCACACCTACTGCCGAGCTCATTTTGCCTAAGACCTCCTGTTTTAACCCACTCGGTACGAGCGCCGGATATATCCGGCATCGATGTGACGCGTACTGTTCTGTATATATAGTTTTGTACATAATCTCTTATAAGTGTTACTTATATAATTAAAATAAAATAGAATTTTATGTAGGCATCTTGTCACAAGGAACACTGTTTTATCAAGCGCAGTTCTTATTTAACTCTTAGGAAATTCTTTATATAAACGACAACCAAACAAGTGCGATGTGAGCATGCTGCGCATGGCACCTCGTCCAGCGGGAGTGTCGCGGCGGACAGAGCGCTCGTATCGAAAGGGTTAAGGAGGACTTCGAGCCATCAGAGCTACGATATACATGTCGCATTGAAAAACCAGTGGTGAATTCACCCGACTTTGTAACGTTTCTCTGTTCGTAAAGCTTACTGGTGTACGCCTTCCCCAATGTCCATCCCTCAGCAGCGGACCTGTTCATGATCTCAATTTCGTTCTCCAATATTGAAGTATCGCAATTAAGCATAATGAATTCCAATATATCTCTTATCTGTAATATCACAAGTTTATGCGTAAACAATCTTCTCACGAGGTGTAAATAACTCTAGTTCGCAACATCGATGGTTTGCAAGCGATTTAGGAATATATTTATAATACTTACGTTTCCGATTTTTATCCAACAAGTAAAGTATTTTAAAAAAGTCAATATCAAGTAAGAGAAGATGGTAAGCATACGCATAAGTTGCTCAATCTTGGTCTCTGCATAAATAAGCTCGTACATCTGAACAAAGAAATTCGCAGTAACAGTTTTCGGTTTAACGCCAAAAAATGCTTTAACCCCTTTTGTTGAGATTGTGTCTAACGGATGAAAGACAAACATCATATTCGAAAAAACACGATCGCCAAGCATATATTACTAATTTATAAATCCATAGTTGCCTAAGTTCTTAGTTTATCTTTAATTCTTTCTTAGTTTATCTCTATAAACCCAGATGTTAACCACAACTTTGTGTCTAGCCGTACATTTATTTCGCGTACTCTATAACATGGCGTTCTAAGACTACTTAGGAAGTGGATGTCTACGCGCATTGGCTTACAAGGCTACAAAGACTATTAATTTCTTTCGTTGTTACCGCTACTTGGACGTTTGAGTTTGCATACGACGAATAATAGGAAAGAGTCGAATACTTCACCTCAGTGACAAAAGTTATTATAGGGACTACACAAATCACGGCCCTTATAAGGTACTTCTTTCTACCAAAGTCGTATGGCCATTGGCCGACAAGTAGTAGAAACTTCCGACTCATCTTAAACAGTGGATACTCGTGGAGAGCCATTCTTCTTCGAAAGCTGACGACCGACTGTTACCAGGAGGGGGAAATAGACTCCGTCGAACCCTGAAACTAGCCTTGGACTTGAATATTCTTTTTTTAATATATTTCCTGCTGAAGATGTTCTATTTATTGTAAAGGCAACATTGTACGACTGTAAGATAATAAGCTGAAGATCGTGGCTGATGTACCGCGTATTTTTGTCGCTGCATATTAAATGAACGGAACCCGCTCATTGGGTATCGATCGGGCGCTTCCTGGTCCGTGTCCTGACGCGTCCAGATGTATACTTGAAGAAATTATGTACAGGAGCCCCATGAACGTCATTTTCGTACTTTGAGAGCTTTTATACAATTTTTAGGGCGAGGTAGAAATACGAAGGAAGAGCGCAGTCGGCATTCAAACTTCCTCTAGTCAACATCCGTCTTGCGTTCTTCACAAGTGGCCCGATTGCTCTCTGCTCGCAGTGCGTCAGATATATTCTTTCAAAACAGTGTGAAGTGGTGGGCATAAAAATCAATGTGCGCGTACATTTGTGTTGAAGGTAGTGTAAAACAAAATGTGTCTTTTGAAAGATAATTTTATGCACGTATGTTTTATTCTACAAATTACGCAATCGTTCATTGAATAAATATTATCTTAGTGTAGCATCATTATTTAGCAAGAATTGAACATTGAATGTAGAGACATAAATTCATACAGAAATTCTATTTTAATGATAATGCACTTATTCACCGTCTTTTATTCTACATATCTTTTTACATATTAATCATTAAAATATTCACTTGATCTTAATCAACTGGTTATAATATGCGTACTATCGAGAATGTATAGAATATTTCACTTTTATTTTGTTTTGAGACAGGTGATGAATCTGCGTTATATCGAGTACAATTCTAGCACCATGCTTAACTGAAACATGAAATAAGTCGCCTGTTGGATTTACTACGAGTCCTCTATTACTTCTTCATTTTCTAATAGGAAACATCATCGTGTAGTACGAGAAAGATGACTCGTACGATTTATAATAATAAAGAAAAGAGCATATTACACGCAGCAGCATATTACAATGTACGTACACATACAATTACATAACAATTATTACAGTCTATATTTTCTGCAATGCATTTTTTTTCAATTTATAATTTTTTTAACAAGATTTAATTTTATATAAGACCGTCAAAATTAAAAATATGCATATTCCTGATATTCGAGGGCAATCCTAATAACATGCAATAACGCGGTAGCAGACTCATATACTAATAGACGAGAAAACATTGAATAAATATTGGTACTTAGAACACATTGTACTAAGTAAAAGAGTAAGATCGGTCAATTATTTCCAAGATATGAACATTTTTGCATACTACACAACTGTCTCAACTGGCTTGTGGATAATTACACAGGCTACTTCTCATGCCCTCTTTCCATTTGCATATCCTCATTTTAAGAAATTGTGAGGACAATGCATGCCCGAAGTTAACTTCGAATTTATTCTACTTCGAAACTCCGACAAATATCTCCCGAATGCCGGGGGTGTCGCTTTATATTTAATTTGGTTAAGTAATTATACGGTGGGCGCGTGCTCGACGGAAGTTTCAATTTATCTCGCGCGTCCCGATGCTCACAAATGTTCCCTTAATGCTGAAAGTATCGGTTTGCACCTAATTAGGTTAAGTGGTTACAAACTGATCGCGGACTTGGGGCCAATAACGTTTGTTCGGACTTAGGTCTGACTATTTACTAAGTATCTATCCTTTAAAGCTCTCTTAATGTCATCGATCCCCGATTCATCCCAGTTTGCGATACGTATGAAAGTAAAAGTGCGATACTCATAAAAAAGACATTCTTCGATCGAAGACGCGCTTCAAGCTTATACTTTATCCATTTGAACACAATTATTTCACCTCTATTAATATCGACTTGTAAATCAGTATAGAGTAAAATACAGGGTGCAGGAAGAATAAAGTACCTTTCTTAAGGTTTGCATTTAAATATGCACTATGTGATAAGGCTGATGCACATCGATGATCTCTCGTAAATCGACGAGAACGCGTTGAACCTTAGAGGGGCACTAACAGCTCCGCAGCGGGTTTCGAAGTCGCGCCTGATCCGCTGGTAAAAAAAGAAGAAGAAGAAGAAGAAAAAGGGGGAAAAAAAACCTACGTGACGGTTGATCGTCTCGGGAAATTCTGGGTCGTCAAAAAGTTCATCCCGTTAGTGGCGTTCTCGTCCGGTCCTGAAATTGGCTTTGTTACGTTAGACGACGAAATCGCGCCTTTCATGGTCGCGCACATCCCTCAAAAAGGTGAAGGCTCTAATGGCTGACGTCGCAAAACTTGTTTTCTCCACGACCTTTTCTTCGTTACGACGAAACTATCCCTCTGGCGTGTGCCACCTGCCCGGAGGACGTGGCCACGCGAACTATGCGATGATAGTGGAAGCGAGAAGTTTGGGCTTTATTAATCCTGACCTCGAGTTACGACTCCTTGCTATTCGATGCTCATTATGCCGTAAGAATCTTCGGTCATAAATCGGCCGCTCAGTGCACACATCGATTAACTTCATAAAACAAAAAGTTGAGAAACGCGATGAAATAATGTGTATTGTTTTTTAAAATTCCTGTTGTAATATAAATTCAAATATATAACGTAGAATGCACGAATACAGATATAGCTTTCATCTCACGGCATATAAAATTATATAAGAAAAAATAGCCAAGAAAGATCAAAATGGCTTCTGAAATAAATTACTTATTATTCAATTAATTATTAATGGTGTTAATCTTTATTATTCAGGAAAATTATTGTAAATATAAAAAGTTACGACTGTACCAAGTGCTTTGACGCTTAAATTTAGGATTTTTCAAAAAGTGGAGTTAATCGATGTGTGCACTGAACGGCTCAAATGTCGGAAGAGCAATGAAAAGATGACTCTCGCGGAGCACGGATGTTGTTTTACTCGAGAAATATCTTTGGCTGAAGAAATATGAAAATAGATAAGGTGAATGGTTCGAGCGTCACTCTACCTGAACTCCCGTGACTCATAGTCCCTTATTCGATTTGCGCTACCTGATCGCTATCTTTAGGCTCGCAAAACGATGGATGAGATGTAAGAGAAGTGGACTGGTGCATGATTGTGGATCTATAAATAATCATTGGTCAGCGTACACCTGATGACTTAGATTCGCAAACTCGCGGTTGAGAATCAAAGAGGATGTATTGACGAAAGAAAAATAGTTGGCGATTTTCTTTAAACGACCTATGATAGCTCTAACATATTGATGTCGCTGTTCATATGATTCTTCTTATCCACATAACTTCCCTTTAAATTGTTTAAGCTACACAATTCACTTGTCACACGATTTCACACGATTCACAATGATTATTAATAACATTCATGATTGAATAACGTTCACGGCGATTCGGCGTTATTCAATTTCCGATGTAATTCCAAGTAGTATAGATACACAGCGAAGAGTCCTTTCACAATTTTCCTTAAAACCTTTCCCACTTCAACGTTGTGTTAGAACCTGAAATACCGCTTGATCTGAATCGCGGATTTTTTGCAAGTATCGCGAAACCCCGTCCTTCATCGCGAAAATACTTACATAGCAACATAATAATATTACTTTTGCGGTAAGCTTGACTTAGGTACAACCACTTTGGCCCTCGAGCCGCCGCGGATTTTCGTCCGAAGTGCTTCCAACTCCCCGAGAAATCCGAAGTCTGGATGGTTCTCGTTGATATTGCAATCCTCCACGAAAATGTGCCCGTACTTCTTTTTCGCAATCTACCCCACGATAGGGTGCTGTAAATATGGGATAACTCTGGACAACATTTAAAGCCAGCCACATTTGAAAGTATCTTTTTTAAAAAACTGCTTTTTTTATGTTACTTTATTTTATTTTTAAAAAGCTATTCGTAATGCATCCCTGAAAATGCACTCCGTCGATCTGAAATAGGGAGTAATATCTACATTATAGACATAATGAAATATTACGAATTGTAAATATGTAATAATCCGCGCGGATTCCTCAGGGTATAGTAATGCTTGATTCGAGTTGTTGATAGACAGCGCATAATTGTTTATATAAAATAAATACGCGTTGCTGCAAAGTAATGCAACTTTGATATGGCAGTGCATTCGCGATATTTATCGTGAAAAGAAATATTTGTTCAATGTACATTTGCAGCGTTTAACGCTTAAAGATATTCAAGGACAAATGAATATAAGCGTCATATCGTGCAGTAATGCTTCTTATGCTCGCATATTCGCAAACAACAGGTTTCTGCTGCGGATTTTTCTCACTCTTGGTTACTTTGGTGCCGACTTTTGGCAATTGTATGCGCTGCCAGACGAAACGTTTCGCGCTGCAATCTCGAAAGGTGTTAGCGGCACCCAGCATCCTAGGTGTCGAGAGAATCGATCATAACGAAGGGCGCGGACCAATAGCGGATAACGATGTGCAGCAGAACGAACGAGCTTTCCGGCGCTATATATAAAATTTGTCTAATGGTTCGAGGAGCGCCGCCGTTCTTCCTCCCTTTGCTCTATTTCCAGCGCGATTCCTCCGCTCGACCTTTCCTTTCCTC
This sequence comes from Ampulex compressa, assembly GCA_038496175.1. Taxonomy (NCBI): domain Eukaryota; kingdom Metazoa; phylum Arthropoda; class Insecta; order Hymenoptera; family Ampulicidae; genus Ampulex; species Ampulex compressa. The sequence goes on from JBCFXI010001042.1 coordinate 66,856, forward strand.
CTCCTCCTCCTCCTCCTCTTCCTCCTACTCCTCCTCCCTTCCTTCCTTTGTGCCCCGCCAAGGAGTGCGCTGGAGACTTTGAAAGAACTTAAAATAAACGGCCGCCGACGTTTCAGCCGGTGAACACCGCGTGAACCGACAATACTGCGCTGCAATTCTCGACATCGCCGACTGTTGACGTTTGGAGAAAAATAAGCGTGTGTATTCTTCTCCCCCCCCCCCCACCCTCTGTCTGTATCTATCTATTTATTTATCTATCTATATATCTACACACGCACGCACGCACGCACGCACACACGCACGCACGCACACACACGAACACACACGCGCGCACACACATATACACGCACGCACGCACGCACGCACGCACACACGCACACACGCACACACGCACGCACACACACGAACACACACGCGCGCACACACATATACACGCACGCACGCACGCACGCACGTACACACGCACACATGCACACACGCACGCACGCACGCACGCACGCACGCACGCACGCACGCACGCACGTACTCACGTACACACGCACACACGCACGCACGCACACACGCACGCACGCACGCACGCACACACACACACACATCTATATAAATATATACATATACATATATACATATGTGCGCGCACGTGTGCGTGCGTGCGTGTGAGCGCGCGCGTACATATATACGTATGTACATATATACGTATGTATGTATGTATGTACATATGTATATCTCGCGCACGCGCGTATCGACGATCGACGCTTAACCAGGCGAAGGCCGCGGTGTATCCGTTGGTTGGGCGAGCATCGCTGGATAGCAATGTTGGGTGATCTGTCCAATAAGCAACTGCTGCTCCCAGATATAATTGCATTCCCAAATTCAGGTCACTTAACAGTACGAGGTTTTCGCATGGCTATCGGTCGGCTGGTATCACAGAATCTGGAGTTAAAGCTCGAAAATTGAACATTCGCGATATCACGTAAATGGTGCATACTTGCAAACTGATTAGCAAGAGGACCAATCGCTTAGTGTAATGAAACTTCTAAAATTGGAATGATTAGTAGGCTACCTCCAATTAGAGGGATCGCTTCTCGCTGTGTATTAACGTGTTGTTCGGATAAAAGTCTCTTTCATTGGAAGAAGCTCGATTATGTAACTAGCATTGAAATGCCAGTTTGGCAAAGCAGTACTGTAAAGATAAGACTAACGGCCCAGTTCAGAGTTTCTCCGAGTTTTCATTAATTTTTACGCGAGCAAGTGTCCATTCACCAGATGCTTTATGATTATTTAACCGACTCGTTGCCTGGTCACCCTTTGGTCGAGTTTTCCGTAGAATGACAAGACACCTGGCGACCATTTGCCCAAGCATTCTTTGCCGCTAATGCCCGATGCAGTAACACCGATCCTGGCCAGCGCCAGCTTCCCCCCGTTCTCTGCTGAGCTTTAATATCGTTTTAATAAGTTTCTCCCCCAGTGGTTCGAAATGACGATACGGAGCCAAGCCTGGCGATTCTGCGGAAGCGGAAGTTTGTACCAGAACCACGGTCTCAGAGGCAATGGCGAAAGCGCACAATAAGAGTACGACAAAGCACTTTTACTAAGGAGAGTCAAAGGACTACTAAGGACTAAGGATCTACTAAGGAAGGACAAAGTACTTCTACTACTGAGGAACTGTCGTGAATCGATGATTACGCAGAACTTGAGTAGGCTTAAAGCTTGAGTGCTCGAGTATTTTTTATGGAAACGATACTGGTACGTGACAGAGGATTTTTGGATGTTTTGGAAGTGTGAGCGTGGAAACTTTTGGTACACGCAGATTCGAGTTCATCCTCCACACCGATGCTTTCATCAAGACACGTATATACCTTAATCCAAGGTTTATATTAAAGTCCAAGTATAGTATAAAAGAGTGATGTCTGACTATATGAAATTTTTAAAGCGTGAAACCCGAGACTCTCGAGTTTACGCACATCAAACCTCGAGGATTTCGCATTGTATGATGCAAAATTTGATGTCGCAAAATTCTGATCATATAGTCTACTTAAGGAATACAATGGTCTCACCTCCTACTTAATTAACAGCGGTTATATTTAGATTTAATTAGCTAGGGATGTCAGCAGAACGATCAAAAGGACAGAAATGAAAATACTCAAATTCGATTGCTATTACGGTTCATTAATTCTTTCGAATCGTTTTCTTGAGAGGGAAACCAAATATCAAGACTTCGCGCAGGTGTAAGAAAAGTAAGCTGAAGTTCCCTCAGACGTGAACAAGCTTTAGACAACCGACCTTTACGCCCAAACAATTATTTCCTGATGCGTAGATTCCCGCAAAGGGATCACGAGTCACCGTTTGTCGTATGCACGCGGAATGTCTACGTTCCCTTCTACTCCTTCCAGCTTGGCACAAGTATATCTTATAAAAGCACCGAGAATTCCGAGAGGAAAGGGCGCTCTCTCGCGACGTTTCGAGAAATGTCGCTGTTTCGCGGTATTACGCCATATACACCCAGAAGGGGGCCGCGTTCTCGAGCTAAAACCTATTATAAGCATCGTACGAGCAGGAATATTCTGCGTTATCAATTATAGCGGTTGACTGCGCACCGCGAAACCGTTTTGTCGCACGTACACACAGCTGTGAGTTTCATTAGGGAGGACCGTTTGGTGCTGGTAAGTAGAGCTAACGGATCTGTAACAGACCGAGATCGAAACACTACCAGACATGCTCCTTGGAATAGCAAAGGCTCCGCTTTATTTTGGATAGACGAGCATGAAAATTGGCGGACGATTATTTAGTTTAAAGAATCTGGAGATCAGAAAGAAATGTCGCTTGGCAGAGGAAAGTTAAAGGACATTAAAAATGAATATCGACATGAAGGGAAGAGACACGAAGAAATAGAAATGGTCGAGAAATTTTTACGATCGTAGATGAAATGTCGCGTGATTCACGAGTGTTTCTCTATCCAACAACGAAGCTCTGCTACTTTAAACACACATTGTAGTTTGCCAGGCATGAATAAAATTCCATAATCATTTCTCCAGTTTTAAAGAATTTTAATGAAGAGTTCGTTTACTGTGCTTCGCGATGGAACGTATCCTCACAGTCGACAAGTTTGATCTCAGGGTTGATGCGCTAGCGTGCCGTGTGGCTCGGTTGTGGTATATTAAACGCGTACCCCAGATCAGGACGTCGACGCGAAGGAAACCTTTGTAAAAATTCCCTAGGGACTTTTAAAAACTGTAATTAGAGGCTCACTTTGTAGTATCGTGCGCGCTTTGTAATAGCACATATTTTTACAGTCCGGTAACTGGGCCCGGTAACCGGGCTACGGTGTGTTAATTACGTGCCTTTGATTAAGTCATCCACAAGCACAAAGCCTTTGAAGACACCGACGTGGCAGCGTTGAAAAATTGTAATTAGAAACAAGTTTAAAGTAGAAGGCTATTCCCCGATAACAATTATTTTTACGGGCCATCGGCCTATTTGTAATTGTTTAAGGCATGTAGTATCAAACGGATTATACGTGCAGGAATTTTTCTCCTACATCCACGCACTTTTTTCTTTTCTTTATTAAATCCCGCCTTTGAACTTCTCAATGCAAATTGTACGTGGAACAATTCGGATATAATAACTCGTGTTTCGCGCTAAGGACTTTTTACCGCGCACCTTTTACTTTTTTAGGTAGAAAAGAAAAAAGAAGGACGTTATAATTAAGATTCCGCTGACTTTTTTCATTTAAGTATATCAGATGAGATCGTCGTACAATATACTAGCTCTCGTACTTTTTAACTAGATTCTATTCTCCTCGGACAATGGACGGTGCATTGAGCAATTCCGAATGGAACCAATGAAGGTATTGCTAAATGCGTGAGACGATTTCAAATCGAACTTTCCCCAAATAGTGTCTTGAATTTAACGTGGTTGAATACACCCAATTTTAATAACGCACGTTTTACACTTAAAATTTTGCATCCACTCGAAGGGTGCCGAAACGCAGTCCAACGTGCTTTGAAGCTTTGGAAGTTTTAACTTTTGCGCAAGAAATTACCTTCTTTTAATTAAAATCCGCATGGTGATTAGGAATTGATCATCGAAATTTCCAGTCGTTCTTCGCTCTAGAAGTATTCACGCTTCAGCCAGTCATCATGTTTCGCTGACTTGTTATTATTCTATCATTCCTATAATATCCATGCATTTCATCGATCAGAATGCTATTGTATCGTACAAACCTGTAGGCTAAATGCTTAATTAGGGCCTGAGACGCGTCGAAATGCTGCAGGAAACGTACGTTTAGCAAGGTACCTGTAACAATATCGCCCAAGGATGTTTCCAGAAACGGTTCAGACTGCGAGCCAACGGAAACACGCTACGCCCCTGTCCATTAAATAATCTTCACTTTTCGCGACGTTCTTTACAGAATGCCTCCGGAAATAGTTGTCCTTATCTCGCGCGACTGCTAATGCTAATAAACACCGCGCGATTTCTCACGGATTAAACAAAGCGGTATTTATCAGGAGCGCGCGCTCTTATTCCGCGCAACTGCTCGCGCTGATAAGTAGCCTGCAGCTTCCTTCGAATAAAGTAAAGCGGAATTTGGCCAAAAAAAGAGAAAAGAATCGCGTCCTTATCTTGCGCGACTACCAACGTTCAAAAGTCCAATCCGACTCTCCCTAAATTGAGCAAAGCTGAATTTACCAGGTAAGCGTGTCCTCGTCCAGCATGACTAGCGGCGTTAAAACAATGCAGCGCGACGTTCTCCAAATAAAATAAAGCAGGATTCAGCAGGAGAAGCGTGTCCTTATTCTGGCCGACGAGCGACGTTAAAAAATACCAGGCGACTCGCCACGAGTTAAATAAAATAGAATTTAGCCGGGCAAGCGTGCATTCATCCTGCCGACCGACGTTAAAAAACACCACGCGACGTCCTATGTGAGTTAAACAAAACGGAATTCGCCAAAAAAAAGAAAAAAAAACCCCCCGTGTCCTCATTTCGTGCAACGTTTGACATGTTGAAAAAAAAAAAAAAAAAGAAGAAAAACCTCGCAAATTCCTATAAATCAAACGAAACAGAATCGGGCATAGAAGCGTGTCTCCGTTTAGCGGGATGATCGAAGTTGAAAAAATCTCTACTTCTCGTGGATCGAATGAAGCGAAATTAACCTGAAAAGCGTGTCCTTATTCCGCACGCGGCACAGTGGCCAGCGGATATCCAGAAATTCGGCGGAACCCGCACACCTGTTCCATAGCGCTGGTCGGCATCCAGACCGGCCTGGCGAAACCAAACGTCCCCGGGGATTCGCGGCTATTTGCATTTCCTATCTCCGTGGTTAATCGTTACTCGGTAAACAAATGCCCGTGCTCTCTGACTGCCGCGGCCCGTCGAGATTATCGTGCGCATATGGGCGACGGATTAAGGCCCGTTCGCAGATGTATGAGGCGCGCAACTCGCTCTTGGAGTCCGGCTGTTTGTTAAAAACAAATAGCCCTCGCGCTGAGAGAGAATCGAGGATCGATGTGGGGGAATCGCGAGCCTCGATAAGCCTTCGAATCGTTTTTCGAGTAAGGCGCGATTAGGAGTTTGTTATTGTTCGATTGCGCTGTGTGGAGATATAGGTGTGGGTTTCCTTTTTTTTAATTCATTTTCCGGCACCGACTGCTGAGGTCACTTGGCCTAGGACCTGCTGTTCAAGGTGGGTTCCGTAGGTGTGGGTTTTATCGTGGCCTTGCTGGTCTTTGGTGTTAAGATAATGTGGTTTTAAGGTGATGTTAGTCTGGAATGTATGGATATGACAATGTGAGAAATTATGTGATCGGTGGGGTGAAGTGCTCTGGATTCTGTTGAAGTTTGAAGGATATGTGGTTTATCGGGGATTGGTGTTAGTTTTGGAAGAGAAATTTGTTTCGTAAGATCGACTCGCTTGTCGTTGTGCTAGCTTAGTTCTTGGTCCTCTATGTCTGGGGATGTCTTATATAAAAATAGTTTAAGAGACCTTTAAGCTGTATAATATACTGATTATATAGAAATACTTGGATAGTTTTGACATGGATGTCACCTCGAAATTATTCGTCTGCTAGTCCCAATTACTACCTTGGTACCTTAGTCCCAGGATGCTTCATGACTAATAAACATCCCCTATTATAAATTCCCAAAAACCGTGCAAAAACTCAACTTTTTCGAAATATTCGATACCTTGGCTGAACATAAATTCGAATCATTCGCCACCCAAGTCCCAGTCTCTATTCACCCTAGCGCCTTAGTCTTACGGTCTTTCGCACCAAATAAACATCCCCTATTATAAACTCCCAAAAACCGTGCAAAAGCTCAAACTCCACCACGAACACATTCCAACGAAATATTCCGCCACTTTCGACCCAACATAAACTCGAATCATTCGCCACCCAAGTCCCAGTCTCTATTCACCCTAGCACCTTAATCCCAGAGTCCTCCGCACCAAATAAACATCCCCGATTATAAACTCCCAAAAACCGTGCAAAAGCTCAAACTCCACCAGGAACATATCCCAACGAAATATTTCGCCACTTTCGACCGAACATAAACTCGAATCATTCGCCACCCAAGTCCCAGTCTCTATTCACCCTAGCACCTTAGTCCCAGGGTCCTTCGCACCGGCTGGATATCCGATATTAGCAGTCGGCGGTAATCGAGTCGGGTCTTTCCGCCGCAAAGTGAGTCTTCCCGCCTCCGGACCGGCCGCAGGAGCCTTTCTCGGATGCCTTACTGCATCCCGGGCCGCAGGTTGGCCACTTAATATGGAAGGAAAGCGGCGTCCTATGCGCCGCGTGCTCGCGCCCTATCTACTTGCGAACAGACGCTATCGAGGCGGACAGTAACATATCGGTCGTGCATGCCGTGGATTTCGGTTCATCATTATGGAAGTCTCGAACGGCGCAACCGAGAAGAACCCTCTGATGTCGGCGGCCGGTATGAATATCCGTCTATTCAGCCATCCGTGTGTTTACCCTCCCTCCTCGTCCTGCTCCTCCTCCTTCAGGAGAATCGCGCAGGGAATCGAACGTGATCGAATTAACCCCTGGGAAGGTCGGAACGACGTCAGCCACTGGGCGGACCTTTTGTCGATCGAAAGCGGAGGAACGTCTTCCAGGCGCTGCGGATGCTGCGGCTGGAATCCCTGCGATCAGTTCGATTGCGGTCGAAGCGTCGCAAGGCGCGGCGGCACGTCGATGGAGGATTGGCCTTGTAACCGCGAATCGCTTGTATATACGCCGTTTTTTCTTGTTCGATTCGTTTTCGGCATCGATGTACTTGGCCTGGGGAGTTATTGTATAAGCTGTGTTTGGAAGTAGTAGAATAAATGATAGATGCGACATGGAAGAAAAGCAGAGGTGATGGATATATACGTAATTGTGTTTTTATAGGACAGATACGTTCTCGAAGAATTCGTGTAAAGAAGTATCTCCAATGTCGCGGTTATGAAAATAAAAGCGAGGCAATATTTTCTTAGAATTTGGGTCGATCGTCTTGAATCGAGATAGGTCGTGTAAAGAAGGATTGAATTTTTTTCATTGTGCGTGTTAGGTGTAAATTGTGCGAAAGAAGTTGTAAAATGAATTGTATGTATACGCTCTTGCGTATAAAAATAGGATTGGACGTATGCGCTCTTGCGTGTATAAGTGTTTTTGGATAATAAGGTGGCGAGGGTTTATAAATAGGGTGGACGAGCTTCCATGTGGAGATGAGGGGCCCTTTTGTTTATATCCATACGAGTGCGCATGTAGGATGCGAAATACCGGGTTTTTCGTGCCAACTTTTGATTAAGCAGTGAGAGAGAGGAACATTTTCGCAGACGCGTATATCTCCATTTTTATCCGCTTAACCGTGTCTAACGCATGGAAATAAAGTAGCAGTAGATACTTTAGCGAGTGTATTATACATTATTGTTTTACCACTGTATATTCTCTTTCCCTCCTCGTTCATCTTGCACCTCACCTCCTACACACATCTACAGATACACACTGCTGCCTCTGTTAAAGGACTTAATCGGTTCCAGAAAGTATCTCGTATTTTCCCGATCGGTATAAAACACGAGCTCCTTTGCCAGACGACCTTGGCGGTCTGAGCCAAGAGTTAAAATCAAAGAATAGGAAAAACAATGTATCCAACATTTAATACCAACCACAAACCCCTAAGCAAGTCTCCTAAACGGCATTCAAATGATCTCATGGAACCTTCGCTTGTATCCCAAGTGCACGATGCTAAACCGATAATCCGTCGATCAATAACCTCCAAAGTCATCGAGCAATCCCTGGCCGCCATTAGTTTGCTTTCCAGCACGATATGGAATTACAGGCCCGTCCGTTTCGCTTCTGTTCCACTGCCAGTTGTCCAAACTTTTCAAGCAGCGCATTGCGAATATTACTTTCCCAAGGATTTGGATCGATTTAGCGGCTACTTGGGCCTCCATCTCGGCCGGAAAGCGGGCAAGTCATTGTACCTGATCGACGCGCTTAGTAATTGAACCGTTCGCGCTTCGGAGCAGATTAATTTTCGAAATCAAACCCTACCGACGGCGGAAAAGCGGCAGGGGGGTGGAAGGGGGTAGGGGCCGGCGCAGGGTGATCGAACAGTTTTCTATCGGTGCCATTTCCACCGCAGGTTTCCACTGGATGGAATTTTTTAAATTCGCACGTTCTCTCTTCTTTCTCCCTCCCTGTTTTTTCTCGCTTCCCTTTTTTTTTTTCTCACCCCTCCCTATTTTTTTAGCCTCCTCCGAGCGGGCTAATCGCCCCCTTTAATTCCCGGAAATTTCCAACCTCCGTGGCGTGGGCCATTGAATTTTTTCCTCCTCCCTTTCTCTCTCTCTCTCTCTCTCTCTCTCTCCTCTTTTTCACTCTTTCTTTCTTTTTTTTTTTTTTCAACGTATCGTAATTGGATTAACCAACGATTCGGCGAGAAACTTCGTTCGCTTTATTAAAGAGATTAATGGAAATAAAACTTCCCCCGAAGTGAGAGGCGTTAACGACCCCTGCGGAGGCTGATTACCCCCGGTTGCTGAAATTTTCGCCGGGGCAACTTTCCTGAATGGCCGTGGCCCTTGCCTTTCAATTCTCCCGCGGAAACCGGACGGTTTTGGTAACGGATCGTCTCAGGGGAATGTACTCGTGCTCCTTGCGTTACTCGTGCAGCTCAGCCGTTAAATTGTTCTTCGCGGTTGGCCGGCGTGGATTTTTCCCCCGGACGGACGAAGGTAATTAACGAGAATCGTGTGTGATGCGAGGTTGATTCTACGAGTTATTCATCGTCCATGGTGAATTTTTTACTTGACCGGATATCTGATGCTTGAAGGCTCTTCTTTCTAATTCATTTTTGGTATCGACTGCTCAGGTCATTTTGACCAGCACTCGTGCTCACGTGTTTATCGCTCACTCTTTTTATTATATATTCGTTTTTCTGGGATATAGAGATAAGTGTGCATAAATCATTCTAGTAAACAAGCACTATAGAAAAAATCGATAAATTTCCATATAAATTACACAAGAAAACAAGGGTTTTTTTTAATGTTTAGGATCGACTGTTAAATTCATTTGGCCTAGGATTTATCGTTTAAGATGGGTTCCAAATGACCAGAGCTGCAGTACGAATATTACATTGAAAAACCAGAGATGATGGGCGGGGTTCTAACTCGGATCTTCTGCGTGGAAGTTCGAACTTCTATCCACCGCTCCATCGTAGCTCAAGCGTAAAGGCTTTGATTGATGTTAGATAGAATATTCACAGAGCACTGCGCCGGACGTTGGGTGTAGCCACGAGGCAAACGTACAGCGCGAGCGGCGCTCCGCTATTCGAAATCGAAGAACCCGAAATTGGCACTGCGGTAGAACGTCCACGTGTGGGAATTTTCTTTGGAAACTCGATGGTACACTTGAGCACACCATCCACGGCTAAAAAGTTGCGGCGCATTCGTAATGGAGTAATCGCGTGCCAAGTCGCTTTGCGCTGTTCTTCATTTGCAAAGCGTGGAGGGCGATGGTGAAGCGGAACGAGTCATTTCTGCGAAGTGCGCATCTACTTTGCTCCTCGTTTTTTCACGCAGGAAAATCTATTGGACTCTACGGTTCGTCGTTTAATACCTTGAGCGCTGATTTGTCGCGCGTGGAGTTTGTCTTATTTTATATATTTTGTTGTACGAGATTATCTGTGCTTATAGATTTTTTATAATGTTAAGATATTTAATATATATGGGATTTTACACGAAGCATGGATATACGTGCATGAATATAGGATGTCTCGACGAAGATATATCGCACGTGTAATCGTTTTCCTTCGTAGGATGTTGGACGATACGTTTCTTCCAAGCCTACATTCCCTTCGTACCATTTATTTCGCTTGCCTGCCACGACAACTGCGAGCATACCGAGTTTCGGATAGAGAGCTTTGTTTTCAAAAGCGTCACGGAATTATAATATTTCTGCTATATTCCGCTTTGACCCGATAAACGTACAACGGCTCCGCGGTTCCTATTTTTGGCCAAAGTCCCTTGACCACCAGTCCCACACTATACACGGTGTCCAAGAATATACTATCTACTCAACGAAACTGAGTAAATATATAAAAAAAAACCTGACGCCATATTCTGCTTATTACTTAATCTTGATACAAAAACGAGTAGAATCACAGATCATCGTACATCACAGATCATCCCAAAATTCTCGCAAGCAGTAATTTCGATAGAAAACACGGGTGTAGAGTTAAAAATCATAAATTCATCATTGATTCACAAAGTACACAGTATAGAGTTAGGTATCGAATAGCATATCAGGTGAATGACCGCCATGGCTTTGCTGGCGCATGCGCACTCCGTCCTCGAAATCTTCAAATCTCCCCGTGAGTCTTGGTTGCATCCCCGAATTAACGCTTACAGCACTGCTCCCTCCTTTCAGATCAACTTGCAGCGTACAAAAGGTGACGTTGGATGGAGAGCTCGCTCACTTGCGTGCGTACATCGCAAGCTAATGCCGCTCGCACTTACCAGGGCACAGCCACGGAAAGCTCCGCGCAAGCAGGATTCGAAAGACATAACGTGCGACGTTATTGCCTGGCGCGACTTTATTGAAACAGATTGCTCCTCGCGAAGAAACGCGGGCCCATCGATCTTCGAGCGAGGTGAGCACTCTGTTTCCGTACCCACGCGGACGGATCGAGGCTTCATGAATTTACAGCGGCCAGGTAGTTTCGCGAAACACTCGCCTTACCGCCGATTCCTCTCGAATCGCTGCGATTTGTAAGCCTCCCTCGCCTTTTACCGCGCCTGGAACGAGAGGAGCGTGATGTTCTGGGCGGAGCAGCCTCTCCTCGTTGGGATGAATGTGTCAGGGGGCTGTTGCAGGAGGGCGGAGGGCGGGCTCGACTTTATAGGAACTTTCTGCTTTGCTTTCTTTCAATGCACACCCTCGATTTACGCGCCACTCCTCTCGCGGGCCTATGAAGCTTGTCGAACGAGGACTCGCCAAATTCACGAGCGCGTCCTTATGATCGTCAGCGTCATTTTTACTGACTCTGAGATTTTTCAAGATGAGGAGCAATTATATGGCGCTTCTCCGTGAAGGTGTGAAGAGAAATCCTGGATTTGCGTGACGTACGTATATAGATTGAGTTCGTGGTGTACAGTGTTTCGTGATTTGCCCATCGGTGTTCAAATGCAGTGTCTATAAGTGGTGTTAAAAAAATTGCAAATATCTATACGTTTACGTTTTAATTTATAGGTGATATGCATGAGGGATTCGAGGATTGCAATATGATTGCAACGGAATAAAGAAGGTGCGCGGTCATGGAGTGCGTCTGCGATCATTTCCGCGCGGAGAGCGTATTTTTGATACTTTGAAATTCGCCGAAAAGGGGATACTATTACTCGAGCCAGAAATCAAATATCCGATGTTCGTTGAAAATAGCTGGCTTTGGGCAATTTTTCGTATTTAAAGCGCGGAATTGGCGATAGGGGAGACCGCGAATTTATCACGTGCACGTAGTCACATACTCGCGCAACGTATACCGCTCTTCGTAATAGGAAATTCATTGAAACGAGGACTCGTTATTGAAGGTAGAAATTAAATACACATTATTCAAAGAGAATAGAGAGAGTTTTGTTTAATCCGCCACATTTAAAGCTGCCAATCGGAATTACGCCGAAACGCGGGAGGATCGCGCATAATTATGCGGATATTTCTATTCATCGGGCGTGTTCATCATAATTTTAAATTCGCCCAGACGAGGATCTATTAATGAAGATGGAAATTGGCCGTGCGTTATTCACCGAAAATAGCGAATTCCGCCGGATCCTGGATTTTGAAAAACATCCGTAAAAACACCCGAGCCTCGTCGGGAATCGATGAATAATCAAATACAATTATGCAGATTTCCGTGCAAGTCGCGTGTTTATCATAAGTTGAAATTCATCGAGGAGAGGAGCTATCGAGTCGAGGCTGAAAATGAAGTACGCGCCAACCATAGGAAGTGGCGAGCTTCGCTCTGCCTTGCCACATCGAAAACAAGGAAGGTCTGTTACGCTTAGCAGTCGAATCATCGAGCGTATTTACACAGCCATCCGAGCTACGCGCCAATGCTTAATCGTCCGCCTTACCTTATGACTTCCAGCCAGCGCCTCCTTTGCCTGTCAATGAACTTCGAGTTACAGATATTCCGAACTTCCCTCCCGGATATCTGCATAATAGAAAAGTTAGCAGAACCCTTTAGGAGTGGATCTTGCACTATCGCGAACTCAGAACTAAATGCAGCGGTATCATCTATAATGCATCGCCAGCATTATCCTTATTCGAGCTTGAAAATCGCGATTTCGGACCAACCTATATGCACCGCACATATCATGCATGAGAGTCTAGGGGTAATGGCTGGAATTTGAAACCGGCACTCGCCATCCAAGGTTCAAGCCCCTGGCCACTGTGTCGCTATCGGGAATTGGCTGCCAAGAAAGAGAGACTCGAGCTGCGTTTCTGCTGTACCTCGACACCCTGACCTCATCTCCGTCATCGCGCGGCCTCCATAGGCGAGAATATGGTTGGGCATGAATCGTGTAGCGCTTCGACAGTGAATCGACAGGACACTCGACTCAAAGTTATTTACAAATATAGGAAGCGATAATGAGTGTAAGAGATAATAAGCGTCTTGGAATAAACCGTTGCTTGAAATTAGCGTGAATACACACTTGAACTTGATTGGTGATATCGAGTGGTACTTGCTATCCGTGAGGATTGATTAAACTATGGCGATAGTTGGGTTCAAGTATTTCTTTCGCCAGCGATTTGTGTTGATAAGCGAAGATGATTTATTGGTGTTACTATGATACTGTGTTTGGAAGCTTATGCTATATGGCTCTTTATATTCGCTTTCGAACTCTAACCCTTTGCTTCGCTTTTTGATTCTGACCCCGACTCTTCTATGTAACCCACTCCTGTTTTGGGCTGCACGTTTCTTTCTTGATACTTCTGCATGCTTATTCTTATACATTTGCACACCCATCGGCCACGTGCATTCTTTGAAACCACGCGTCATCCAAAACTAAACCATGCAATCCGTCCCAATCGCTCTTCTTTCATCGCTTTACAGCCCAAATACTCCTCCTTCGGTCGCGCGCGCTTATACCCTTCAAAATATTTAGCCACTCTCACGCCGGACTATTTGTACTTTCTCACGTTATTTTTTTTTTTTTTTTTAATTCATTTTTCGGCACCGACTGCTAAGGTCATATGGCCTAGGACCTACTGTTTAAGGTGGATTCCGAACCACCAGAGCTACGGTATACATATCACATAG